>JABFEA020000138.1:4747778-4786544 GCA_019775915.2 Cyphomyrus plagiostoma | reverse complement strand
GAGCTTCATGGAATGGGCTTCCATGGCCGAGCAGCTGCATGCAAGCCTCACATCACCAAGCACAATGGATGGCGTTGTGTGAAACGCATAGCTGAACAGTGGAAACGTGTTCTGTGGAGTGACAAATCACACTTCTCTGTCTAGCAATCTGATGGACGAGTCTGGGTTTAGTGCATGCCAGGAGAACGTTACCTGCCTGACTTCACTGTGCCAGCTGTAAAGTTTGGTGAAGGAGGGATAATGGTGTAGGGTTGTACACTGATATTTGCTGCAATATTGTGGTTAATATTTTTTAATGTATATTCTATATTAATTCCACTTTATATTCTATTATTTCCTATTTAAATATTTCTTTTTAAATGTAAGATTTTTAGTATTAATACACTCTGCTAGGCCGATGGCGAGTCACTGCACCGTAACTTCGTTCTGATGTGCACTAACCGCTGTATGTTCTGAATGACAATAAAAGTAGCTATTCTATTCTTGCTGTTCTAAAAGTTTGGGGAAGGCCCTTTTCTGTTCCAGCATGACTGTGCTCCAGTGCACAAAGCAAGGTCCATAAAGACATGCTAAGGTGAATATGGTCAGGAAGAATTTGACTGGTATACACAGAGCCCTGACCTCAACACCATCAGAAACTATTGGGATGAGCCAGACTAGATCGCGTGCCAGGTCATCACATCCAACATCAGTGTCTGACGTCACTAATGCTCTTCTGGGTGATTGGGACACAATTCCCACTGACACCCTCCTAAATCTTGTGGAAAGCCTACCCAGAAGAGCAGGGGTGGTTATAGCTGCAAAGGGGGGACAAACTCTATATTGATGACTATGGATTTAAAATGTGATGTCATAAAAGTTCCTGTAAGTACAATAGTCAGGTGTCCCAATACTTTTGTCCATATAGTGTTTGTTTTTTGCTACAGTTTTATTGCGCAGTCCTATTGCATACAAAACTAACTGACCCAAGTTATTCTGCAATTGATACCTCAAGACTACATTGAATTCTGATTACAGCAAGTTAACTGTAAACCTTTCAGGAACCTGAAAATAATAAAACAATCTGCATGTCTTAAGCGCTATAGTGTATTACATTTACAGAGAAATTTCTCTATTTCACCACTCTACACTGGAAGCAAGAGAAATGTGTGTGCTTTGCAAAATGTCCTACTGAACTACTGCAGCATACATTTCATTACCTTTTGAACATTTTTTTAATAATATCTTTTGAACAAATTCTGTCCCGTGAAATTTAAATCTTATCCAGAGTTACCTGGAATTCCTTGGCCCTAAGAACAGGAAAAAGGGTACATTATGTGGAAAAATGATCACTAGATATTGTATAAAAAGGTGAATGGGGGGGGGGCATTTTAAAGTATTACAGCAAGTATGAAATGCAATTTAATGTCAAATCTTAACACTGTAAATGCAAGGGACAACTTATCGCCAAATGGGTGGGTTCTGGTTGGTCTAGGAGGATTTCCAGTGCTTATCAAACCAGTTGAAACTTACAGACCAACAAACTTCAGTCACGAAGATACTTCAGGACTTAGATAGATCAAAAGCCCGATGGACTGAGGACCTCCAAGGCTAGAAAGATTAAGGTATTGGGTTTCCAAACTCTTCAGCTCACAAACCCTAAGATAATAGTGCCGTCGACCTCATTTCACACAGTGACTGCTCAGCAAAATGTCCTGCTACAGACCAGCCATGGGTCCACTTACAATGAAATGTATATGTACTTCAAGTTGCTTTTTTAATTTTATAAACATATTCTGGAAATGGCCCCTACTTTGGGAGCCTGTGCTATAAGGAGGGATGCAGGCAAGGAAATACTCAGAACATCTACCTAGAATTCACACTTCTAACACACCATAGCATATTTACTCATCTACGATACATGTATCATCTTGCACTGTTTTGTTCTGCAGTATGCTTGTTGTTTGCACTTTACCTACTTTGCCACTGTATGCATCAGAATTGCTACTGGGGGTGATAAAAAAAAAAAAAATTTAAAAATAAGATCTTCTTACTCTACTTGGACTTTTCCTACTTACATCTGCTGAAGGCCACAGGTCCTTGATGACCATCTCTATCCTGTTGACCACTTCCTTCCGCATGGCTGCTTCCTCTGGGCATGCAGTCATGAATTCATAGAAATCCACTATTTCCTCATGAAGCCTGGCAAAAGAAGGAAAGACCAGTTATGCAACTGTCAGCTGGAAGGAAAAAAACTAGCAAGTATTTTAACAAAAAAAAAAAGTGCTGGATATGAACATTTTATACATAAGTGCATTCTAATATTATCCTACAATACCTTAAAGGACTGAGACAGCAAGCTTGTGGGTGTGTTGTCCACTAGATGGCAACCAAAGCCAAAACACATGAAGGGACAAGAAGGCAGCACACTATTTCTCTGCCAGACACTGATTATCTTTTTATAGTCTCTTAACTTGACCGTTGCATTTTACACTTTTTCCTGTACACATATCACCATAGCCCACACATTTAGATAAATATTCTTCCTATGGTGTTAAAAGAAAAAAGCAGAATTGCATGTATATTCATCCGTCAGACTTCACACAAGTGCTTATCTAGTGCCACATAGAGGTAAAGTACTTTATAGAATGAGCATCTTTGCGGAATGGTGTGACTGACAATAACGGACTTTTCCCCCCCACATAGGAGACTTGACCTTAAGGTCACCCAGACAACTCAGGTTTTTAATTACTTAAAAAACGTGACATAACAGAATACAAAGTTATTCAATGAATGGCAGCATGGTGGCAGTGTGCAGTGCTTACACCTGACAATGCCAGAGTTGTGTGTGTGTGTGTGTGTGTGTGTGTGTGTATGTGTGTGTGTGGAGTAAGCACGTTCTCTGCGCTTGCTGTGAAGATTTGCTCAGGTGGCTCAGGATTCCGCCCGCAGTTAGACCAATGGGATATCTGAATTGCACAGTGACATATTTTGAGCGTGAATTCTTGATCTAATGACAATTTTCAACTTTTGGTCAAATAGCATGGATTTCTAACAATTTTTCCTTTGCAGAATAATACATCCAGTCCTTAACACTCATCCCTTATGAAGGCACAGTATTTGAGCATCTGAAACAGATGAATTCTTGGAAACGAGCGTGTTATGACAGCAAAAAGTCAACAAACTCAGTTTGATACAATGGACTGGGTGAGTTGTGACTGAAACATTGATTACTTAGTCCCTGAATACACTAGACCAGGGGTGTCAAACTGCAGTCCCGGGGGGCCGTAGCCCTGTATAGCTTAGTTCTTTCTGTTCCACCACAAATGATTCAGCTCAAGGAGTGACGTGGCAATTAGCACAAGGAATTGAATCAGGTGTATTAAATGAGGGGAAACCCAAAAATGTGCAGGGCTCCGGCCCCCCAGGACCGGAGTTTGACACCCGTGCATTAGATGAAACCACTTAATTTGAATTCAAAACCCATAAGAATACAGCAATGTAGTATTTTCTATCAATAAAAGCAAGTCGAGAAATTCAAAAAATGCCATACATACTGTAAATAAATTGAACCGGAATGTCAAGAAACAGGAATTCAGTGTATGATATAGCTGTACTGCTATATACGCAGTTATTTCAGTACTTTAATTAAAAAGTTCAGACACACATGCAGGCAGGCAGAACTGGATCTGCTATTCCATGCCAAATGAACAGGCTACTAGAGAAAGCCTCAAACAAAACTTTATAGTACAAAATACCTAAATTTTACACATCTGTTTCTCTACAGGCCACCTTATATCAGCATGCTCTAAGAAGATTTGTTCGTATGAGATTTGCTAAATTTAATCATATTCACCAATACAAACAGGACAGAATGAGGAAAATATGAAATGAATATGAAAAAATGGTGAGGATTTCATCACAATTACTTCTCAGAAATTAAATGCTAATAGATATGCATGGACTTCAAACAGCTCAAAGTTAAACACTATTTGCAATCGAGAAAGTGTAAGTGCTCAGTAAGAAAATACAAGATAAGACTCAAGATCACTGTGCAATTCTTAAAATAATTTAAAAATATATTCCAGATATTTCACAGTGATTTAGGCTACTTAAAAAAGAAAACAAATTTCATTACACTTTTAGTTTTACAGGACACGAGTCACTAGGATGTTTTTAGCAATACCACAAGAGTTATTTTCGATGCCTCACCAGGCATATTGAAATAATGATTTTTATGATAGTGAAAGTTAGTGGTTTCACCTTCATAAGGCGTGAACGCCGTGGGGCGTGTGAAATCTCTGCGTTACACAAATAGTTAATAAATGAGCTCCACCTGAATGCTCCGAGTACAACTGCAAAGTCCTTAACTAGATATAATTATTAAAGATTTTATTTCAGATGAGAAAAACTTGGCGCTAGCCGGGTACTTTAATTTTATAGAAGTGGTTTAAGTCGTTCCAGTTTTCTCGCGAACTAAGCGGTTCTTGTGAATGTTGCGTGCAGAGAGGGTGTTTGTTTATGCACATTTCTAAGCCTTATTGCAGGTTTTAAAGCAGATTTTGTTTAAACAACAGCTGCCTCTGATGTTCTTTTTAAAAGCGCAGCTGTGAATATGAACAGCATAACTTCTGAGAGAGAAAAACAGAAAGGAGTAAAACTGCGTGAATGGGCCGGGCGGTCGGTAGGGGTTATTAAGCGCCCCGAACTAACCTCCCCAACCGAGGCGGCCCGGCCCACGCAGGCACTTCCCCGAGTCCGTTCGGAGCCCCCACACGGATGAAGAAGAAGGGAGCGACGCGCGGGCCAAACACGAAAATATATTTATACACACTAAATGTACTAATAACCCAGTTAGACCAACTCGGATGCAACCAGGCGCAGCTTCACACCCCCTCCCCCTCCCAGTCCCAGTCCCAGTCCCACACACCCCGGCTGTATCAGCTAGCGGCGACCCCCGGGACTCGATATGCCCCATTCTCCGGTCCCCAGTGCCTCATAAACATCCATTAACGGTCACAAACACCAAACAGCTTGGTCTCTCCGCCAAGAACGGAAGAGAACCGGGAGCCCAGCCTAGGAGAGCCGTGTCCTCCTCCCGGAAAGCTAAGGGCGTAGCGCCGGTCGACGAGGCTGTAGACAGGCGTCACTGAACGGCTCGTCTTCAGAGACATTCAGACTGACTTATTAAGACAAAATAATAATAGGTGATGCCTTACCCATTGACGCCCGGGCTGTACTTCTTGGTCTTCCAGGGCGTCCCAGAGTAGGCGCCGCTCCCATCGGGCGCCCCGGACAGGAGGTAGTTGATCCCGTACGTGCTCGCCTTGTTGTCGCTTTTCCTCCGGCCGGGATGGTGCTGGTGGCTGTGGCCGGGCAGCGCGAGGGCGGCGGTCGCCGCGTGGCGCTGGCGCTCCCGCTGGCAGTCGGGCGGGTGCCCGTGGCCCCTCGAGCCGGACGGGCTGTCAGCGCAGGCGAACAGCGGCTCCGAGCCGCCGTAGCCTATCGTCTTGCAGGCGCCGTTAGTCCTTACAGAGGAGCCCGTCGACGGGCTCTCGGCTCCCGATTCCACCGAGGAGGAGGAGGACGACGACGACACAGAGCTGGTTTTGTGCAGCGCCTTCCCCTCTCCCAAGTCCACCATTAACCCGTCGCCACCGTCGCACGATAAGGGCGCGGGGGAGGTGTGGGAGCCCCGGTTTGACAAGCAGAAGGGGGGGATCGAGCTGTTATTGACATAGCCGCGGTGAACGCTGCTCTTGCCGGCTGCCGTGCTGGGGTCCAGCGCTGGCAGGTTGACGCAGAGGTGCTGCGCGTTCAGCAGATGAGCGGAGCCGGACCGGATCTCCTGAGAGGTCCTCCACACTTGCATCCATAAGGCATTAGCGGGTCCTTTTTGCTCGGGCTGAATCCAAGCCACCCTCGGATCCATTCAACTTCTTCTCCTTGCAAAACCAGTTTCAGTGAATCCCTTTATAAATTAAAGCTGCTCTTAACAATTCGCAAGTAAGCCACGTTTTCTTAAAAAATAATAATAATTAAGCAAATGTTACGACCTAAAATGGATTATGCACCGCTAATCCTAAATAGCTAGCAACTAGCTAGCTACTATAAAGTGTTCAACACCAGGGCAACCCAATATGGCGCATTCCCTTGAACCCGCTGCCATGTGCGCATGTCTGTCGAATTTTTAAACTGTCGCCCCCATCCCACCCCAGTTAGGAAGCGTGGCTTCCCCAGCCGATCACTAAATATTCAAGCTGGATTTTTTCCAAATCTATTCAGTATGAACCATTGAAAAAGAAAAAATGCAACCCAAATAACTTTGTTTTTATTACAAAAGACGGTGCGTGAGAATAATGTATCATAAAAATGAAATCAGAACTTTATTGCGAACACTGTACAAAAATGCATCTAAAACCGCATTATTCTAAAAATGCATGTGCTGCTTCTGACTGTATGTCGAGAGGGCAAGTGTTAAAAGTGTGTATATAATGTCGTACATAGTTGCAAATTGTCTTGAATTGTCTTACGTGTTGTATGTCAGACGGGGACACACCCAACAAGTCCGATTCTTTTAATACTTGAGCAGCGAAGATGTTTCTGATTTGTGAGGTATGATTTTTATTAAAAATTTTACATTTAAACAATAATAAAATGAACAGCAGAACGGAATAAAGTAGAGCAATTACGAGAGACGTGCTTTACTTGTTAGCAATTTAATTAGACTACTACTGAATCCACATTTTAAAGAAATACATGTAGGCCTATTTCTTCGAGCCTGTTACGCTTCGGAAAGACGTTACCTTTCAAGAGAAGACAACTTGCCGAAATTAAGTCGCCGATCAGGCACCGAAAAGTTACTGTATAAAAGATACCAATGGTGGTTTTCACTATGAGCAATATTTGGCTGACTAATGACTGTCTACTGTAATCCCATAAATACAGCTGTACGAGCAGCAGGGTGGCTGACCCGCTGCCTATAAGCTGGCTGTCTGCATTCGCTGTTTGGGCTCATGTGACAATGCTTTTGTGTGGGTTTCACCAGAGCTTTCTGGCTGGTTCCCACAAACCAAGGGCCCACTTTTGATGGCATAGTTTTCCCACCTCCCCTCCGTTGTATACGAGATTCTGGCATCGTGTTCAATGCTTCACTCATTAAACGTTTTATGATGACCTCTCGGTTATTATGGGATGCATATTATCATCACTCGTAACACTTCCTATCTATCCACCGCCTAATTATACTACCGTTGGTAACTATTGACGGAACAGACCACACCTTTATGATTCATTTTCGCGTAGAATTACGTAGAAAGTGCTTCGGCAGAAGTAATGATTTTTAAAAAAATCCTATAATAATAGGTTTTGAAAAGAGTGTTTTATCCACGTGATTTATTGTTGTGTTTTAAAGCTCTTTTAAATGTTTTATCAGTGTAAAACAATACATGCGTTAAGCAGTTAAGGAATATAACTTTTTGTAAAATAGTTTACCCACTAGAGGGCAGAATTGAATTGTAACTCTGGATGGAGCGTATTCATGACTACTCATTGATTTTGTGTGTGCATGTATAGAGATAATCAGATTTTTCCACATATTTTAACAATGCATCAGTCAGAAACTTGGTTTTCATTATTTATGTTTAAGATGACTTTAAATGCTTGTGTAAGGTATGCATATCACCTACCTTGCAGCTGCATACACTGTTATCCCCTTTCTCGCCCACCATGTCCATCAAGACACATTATGACACCTGGAACCAATAAAGTTAATTTTATCTATAATCTTAAAACTGCTGTTAATAATTAATAAAATGTGCTTGTCTTGGAGTCTTTTTGGAAACACTAATTTTCACAGTTCATGTTGAAAAGTACGTTTTTGAAAAATAAATCGCTCAGTTGTAGTATACAGGTAAAATAGTCACAGGTTACACCAAATGGTGGTGTTGGAGGGGTCATGTGATCTCAGCTATTGCTGATTATTTCATTCACCTTCCCTCTTTCCTAGGATGGATCTAACGTGATGTGCTTTGATTTTGCCTTTTGTATTCAGCTCTGCATTTGGAGAAGGGCCTGTCTAGATTGTTCCTACATCATCTGACTGGGGCCACTCTGCACTCTTTTATTTTCCATATTTACTTGCTATTTAAGTTCTGCTTTGACTCAGTCTGTATTATCCCTAATAAGCTGAGTCCTTTGTATAGTATTTCCAGTGTTACATGGGTTTGTTCGTCATCTTCAAAATCATTTTCACATTGGGCTCAAGCTATAATGATTCATTGTACAGGGCATAAAACAATAGTGAGTCAACTGTAAAGGAAAACACAAAAGGAAACCCAACCCAAAATTCAAGCATGACCCCACACTATAGGTGCTGCCCTCTTGTACCTCAAATCTGATCCTTGACATCTGGCACTACTTATACCCCTAATGGCCTAGTTGGGGTCACTTGAGTTAGCTGGACTTCATGAATTCAGTTGCCCATTGGGACAGAGCTGGAAATCAGTTGCCATAGGAACACGAGCTCTTGGTGGCTCACATAATACGACCAGCAAAAGATGTAAGTGGTAATCTCATACAATGCTTACGTTAAGCAGCTATGCACTTTAATACACTCATTGTTATTCAAGTGTTTGCATTTGAAACACCAATTTTTAAGCCCCTTCTTCACTATATAACTTCACTAACATTCCCGCCACACAGATAGTTTGCAGCTGCTTCTTCTGTTTATTGTGAATCTAGGCACGACCTGATTTCATTGTACTGTTTATAAAAGATGATGGCAAATCCTGACCAAACAATTGTCATTTCTTGACCTCGGA
Source organism: Cyphomyrus plagiostoma (assembly GCA_019775915.2). Classification (NCBI taxonomy): domain Eukaryota; kingdom Metazoa; phylum Chordata; class Actinopteri; order Osteoglossiformes; family Mormyridae; genus Cyphomyrus; species Cyphomyrus plagiostoma. The sequence continues at coordinate 4,777,743 of JABFEA020000138.1, read as the reverse complement.
ATCTGTTCTGCGCCTGCAGTGAGGCCAAATCCTCTGCCAGAACAACCAAGTGCTGCACATTCTCTCACTGATTTTGTGGCTTTTCTGTCCCTGCAGTTTGAGAGCAGCAAGATTATATTAATGCTTCTCTCTTCCAGCTCCATTGCCGTGAAAGATTCCCACATTAGGACTCACATGACATCTGTAATAATCTTTCATGGCGGATGGTAATACACATGCAATACATTTTTTTATACCATATTCCCATTTGTAGGATTTATGGATACTTTATTTGCCTTTTGTACAATTATGAGTACAGATACATAGGATTTCTTTGGTTTTCACATATTTCATCTTGCTCTCCGTGAGATACATAATAACACACAAATATGTAGGCAAGACCAAGTTTTGGGGTAAAAGCCCAGGGTCAGCCGACCTCCAGCACCCTTGGAGAAGTTAGGGTTAAACATCATGTTCAAAGGTGGTATGATTACTCTAATGGTCAAAGAATTCAAACCCACGTCCTTCCACACACAGGCATAGACCTCAAACTTACTCAGCTACACACCACCGTGCTTGTAAACTGAAGCTTTCGATGATCACAGAAGCATCTGTTCAAAACAACAGCGTTCCAGATAATTCATCAGTATTCATCAGTCAAGTGTTTTTATTGAACCAGACATATCTTCTGTTGGCTTTGCAGATGCCTGCTGATGTTGCTTAGTAACAGGACAATCCTTATTCTCCCCATCTTCATTACGAACCCTATATACCCAAAGTGGCAGGTTGACTGGGTACTTCTGCTTTCTAGTGCAAACTGCCTTCTCCTCCAGACTGTGAATCACATGGCTGCAACAGAATATGTGCAGCAGACAGACAGGGTCAGAATGTTCACTGACTGTAGAAATGCTAGGACATGTGACGTAAGTCATTTTAAATGTGGTGTCATGGTTGGCTGTCAGTGTATAGAGTTTACAGGGAATGATGAACAAAATGACATGTACATAAATCATCCAGACAGTGGCTTTTCCTTGTGCCAAAACTCCAGGTTAATGAGGAAGGTCAGGAGAAACTGGGCAGTTTCGTTAAAGCAAACCGGACGGATACAATTGCAAAAATAACAGCTCAATACAATAGTGGTGCCCAGAAACACACAGCTTATCAACCATTGAATTGTTTCTGGAGGGAAAAGGGAGATCTACTTGTTACTATTAAGGGGAACTAAATAAAGTGGGCACTGAGTATATACTTCCTTAGTTTTTCACTCATTAATAGGCTTTGACTTACAGAGATAATAAGCTAAGAAAATAGCTTTCAGTGCTAATGATATATGCATTAATTGTTAAAGGGAAGAAATATGAGTGGAAGCTGGATGAGGAATGATCTAAAAATGTTTGTGTTCAGTTTTTTTTTCTTCCAAAATTCAAGATTTTTTCTTAAACAGTGGAAATGGGTTCTTCTATATGAACATTGCCTAATTCATATATCATGTTCCCGAGTAACAGAATGTAAATGGGAAATCTCCCGGAGAGCCTGCTAATTATGAAAATTGCAACTTTTGTCGCCCATTATACAAAATTCTAAGTTTTACTTCGGTCAACCTCATCAATCCATCATCAAACTGCAAATCCTGCTCACGGTCACATGGACCCTATTGCAGGAAGCACAAGGCTGGCATGCCAAGCTGTTGTGCATTATGGGAGATAACAACTAGACTAGCCACATTTCATCAGCTTTAGGTGAAACCCCACATAGAGAGAACACAGGGAGAGTGTGCAAACTCAGGCAATTCACATATTCATTAGTCTAACTGTGGGCAGAAACCTGAGCACCCTGAGAGAAATTTCAGAGCAAGCAGGGAGAACATGCTTACTTCACATATGCAGTGGGGGTGGCATTCAAACCTCCAGCTTTCCAGGCGTGAGGCAGCAGCACTACCCGCTGAGCTACCATGCCACCCCCAAAAGAAACAGTGTCATCTGAAACAGCCCACAACCTATTTACTAAGTCTGCCCTGCAGATGGTGGATTTAAAGTTATACAATCTGATGATGTCACCTCACCTTTGTCACCCTAATTCTTTTATGCATTTAAATTATTCCTGTGTAAAACCATTATTTTATTTCCAAAATCCATAGCTTCATTGCAACACGAGCATGCAAGGTGTTGACAAAATGGTCATGACGTGGCGAGCCCTCGATTTAGGCTAATACACGTATTTTAAATGCTAAATACCGTTAGCTAAATATTCAGCCCCTGTGACAGTCATGATGTAACCCTCCTTCTGTGAAATGTACGCGTTTGCAAATGCACATTCAGCCTTGGCAGCCTTCAGCACCTACAGCGTTTGCTGGAGTTTGTACAGAGTTGTGAGACTCTTGCTTTAAATTTCCTTCACTGTGATCAACCCTCCTGGGTCTCTTAAATCCAGAAAAGCTGCCCGGCAACAAAATTACCAGGAGAAGAACAAAGAAGCGCAATAAGAAAACATGAAAGAGCTAATACGTGGTAACTGCAACACAGCATTATGGACATCTTTAAGTGCATTCTCTTGAAGTGCAAAAATGAGGCTTGATGAATTTATGACTCAAATTTTCCACAGCGTGAGTGTTTGTCCTGCAATGGATTGGTATCCCAGCCAGGGCTCAAGACCCACCATAACTATGAAAAGGATAAGTGGCCACGGAGAATGGAGACATGGATAGATCACTTCCAATTCTGAAAGAACAAGATAAGAAGCTCTGTCCAAAAGTGCAGGGTAGCCTCTGTAAACACCTTGAAATAGGGCATGTAAGCATATTAGTCATTTTAAGATTCATTTAACAGGTTATAAATATCAAATTTTAAAAAATGATTAAAAATACCCAGCAGTGAGCTGCAAATGGTTGCATAAGCTTTATTACCAGTTTAAAAGCCTTGCAAATGTGACATAAAATCCGGAGCTAAAAATACAGCGACCAGTTGGCTGTAGCACTGCTGACGGCCACGAGTCGAACGAGCACAGCAGCTAAGGCTCTTCAAGACAGTTTTTCCACACGTTTTTCTGCTCTACATTTAAATTTCTATGCTTGCTGGTGACAGTGACACAATGGCACAATGACACCAAGTGACAGATATTAAGAAACCAGTTTGTTCCACAACTACAATCTGCCAGCAGGTATAATAAGATCACTTCTTACAGACGGGCAAAAGCAAGACATGTAGAAATGCATAAAGAGAACAGAATATACTTTTGAGAGTTTCCCACAAACCACCTACTAATATTACAGTTTGACCACCTACAACAAATAAACACGTCTGCTTTATTACTGATATGTATCACCAAGTCACACAAATAGAAAATATCCTATGTGAGTAATATCTGTTCAAACTGAAGACTTCTGCTATGTGATTTACAATGTCCTTAACATGAGCAAAATCAGTGTACACTGTAGGTCAGTGCCTCAAACTGGACTTCAATATGCATCAAACTGATTCAGCTAGTGAAAATGTTTAAAATTACATAACTCCTATTATGTTCAAGATTACAACTATTCACCCTGTCAAGAAAAATCCATTTTTGCATAATAATCCAATACCGGACGGTAGACATTTTCCACCTCAATAGATTTTTAACCATATGAAAATACTCTACAATATGTTCTGTAAGCATACATAAAGTCTCTTTTTACACTGTGCAATAATCAATCATCTCAATAATACAGTACAATCCCAAGGTAATGAATCAATGATGCACAATCTGTACAAGTTCTTCAAGGGGTTTAATCTTAACTATAGTTTAGCATGAGATGAAATAGCTTAATTTAATAATAATTATGTTACAACAGTCTGGTGGAAATTTTGTCATGAGTAAGAAAGAGCTGCACATAAGTTTCTCAAAGTTAAAAGGATCCATTCAAAATAAACCAGAACTGAACAAACAATGAACTGTGACATACTGATCATGTACTAAATATGAGTAAGATTCAAATGAAAAGAGTACAGATGGAGAGATGCATTTAAAGCGATTCGTGGCCACACTGAGTACAAAAAAGGCCGGGCTGTGAAGACAGACACAGAAATAATGAGGGTACTGATTCACCGTCACTGATTATCTGTTTTTAAAGGAAAAAAAAAAACAAACTGTGGTTAAATTAGATAATGTATAATAAACATACTGTGCTTCATGGCAGCAAGACATCAGAATCGCAAGAGAAAAACAAATCTGCGGCCGGGACAATGAAAGAGCGGGCTGTCCGTCCGTATGTAGAGGCGGAGAGGTCGCCCGGCAGCCTAGCCGTCGGATACTGGCGGTGATACCCAGCCGTATTTCTCGTGGGTTTTCACCAGGCTTCTGAAAGTCGCCTCAGCTTCTTTGCGGCTGAAGGCCTTCTTAGACTTCCCAGCTTTTCTGCAGATTCGCCCCTGTGGATGTTGGGAGAAAGACCTTCAGTAAAACACAGCTAATAATAACAACCCGTAATGTTCAGTTTTGTGGCCTATAAATGTAATAAACCAGAAGCACGTAAGCATGTATTCCTAAATTTCTTTGGCAAAATTAGACATGATTACTAAATAATAAACTTTAAAATAGACTTTTTGTCCTGTGCCTCCCGGAATTATCTCCAGGATTTCTGTGACCTTGTGTTTGATAGGCAATTGTAGTAAACAGGTGGATAGATTTAATAAATTAACCATACAGAATTCAGAACAATTTTCAAATAGGTATTTTAAATACCAGACTTTCTATTTCCACTGCAGAATATCTAAATAACAAAAATGAATGATTATGTGCAAAAGTGTAATCATATAGCTGTACCTGCCAATAGTCCAGGTACTAAGCCTATTATTTAAAATAATCAATAAGTGAAGTGGGTCTCATTCTCATACCATCCATAAAAAGGTATATAATGGCACAAAATAATGTTCCCTCAGGCTCATGGTGCGACATGCAGACAGCAAGTGACAAAGGAAGGGTTTTCACATTACATAAAGTACAAAACATGGGATAGATTGAGTACTGGGTACAAGTCACCATCAAATAAGACACAAGCCATCATTAAATAAAAAGCTGACTAGGCACTTAAAATCTGAAATCCATATGTATTTTAGATTATAAAAATGAGCAACTCTTTTTAGCTTGTATCCGCTATCAAAATGTAACTATAAATGTTACCTAAAAACATGTGCAACAACTATCTTTCCTCAGACAACCACATGCAGAATCACATATCATGGACAATTCAGAAATTCCAAATGACCGAACTGTGTGTTTTTGAACTGTGAGAGGAACTCATGAAAAACAAGAAAAATAGGGGAAATTCAAACTGCCTAACCACAGACCCGAAACTAAGGGGCAGCTGGTAGTGGCGATGCCCCCCCCCTTCCCCCCCCATAAATACATGGCCACCCCAGTTGACATCCCTCAACAAATAATAAAATCCAAAAATACAATCATAGTCTAATCTGATGAGCCCACTGTAGGGCAAAGCCCCTGCCTACCACAGGCAAGAGTTCTACTTATGAACTACCCAACTTTTGTTAAAATCGTGTTCAATATATTTTATTAGAGAATTTATCTTAATCACATAGTGTAATCACTAAAGCTTAATCAAATTAGATGCTGTTGGAACAACACATCACTCCCCCCATCATTATCATCCCATCCTCCATCCCTACTCTTTCCACACCCCTGAACCTCTACAACCTCTAGCCTTCATGTACACTCTACCCGCCTCTCCAAATATCTTTATTATAAACCCAACTTTGTGTAATATAGTTCTCAAAATGTCTCGAAATGAAATAAGTTCCAGATTGTCACCTATATAATGTTTCTGGAAAGTTTGAAAAAGATCCATCAAATACTTTTAGAGCTAATGTGTTCACAAGACCAAGTGTCCTCTCCTTCTTTTGCTGCCACCTAGCATTGCTTCAGTTTTGGTGTGATGTGTTTCATAAATGAAATAAGTTCCAGAAATGTGAAGCTTGAAAAATATTCGACAAATGCTTTTTGAATTATTGTGTTAACAAGATGTGGCTACCCTTCTCTTTGTGCTGCTTCCATTTTGGTGTGATATGAATCAGAATGTCATCAGAGTTCTAGATCGTTGCCCATATAATGTGTCTGCAATGTCTGGGAAATTTATCTGTCAAATACTTTTGAGTTATCTCACTATTAAGTCTAATAAGTGTCTAATAAGGGTCTGTAGCAGCCGACCAGTCCGAAAACAATATATATTTCCCATATTCTAATGGCAAAGGATTACCAGGATTCAAATGGCACAACAATGTACTTTTTACCCTACTGTCAAGGACATTATGGTATGATATGTCTAAAATGTGTCACAGACTAACACCAGCAAATTAACTGCCCAGCAAGCAGCAGGGGAACATCAGCACTGTATTGCCAGTCCAGCATAAGGGCACATTTGGACAAATTATCTACACCAATTAACATGACAGCATGTCTTCAGACTGCGGGAGGAAACCCAAGCACCATGGGGAGAGTATGCCAACTCCACACACACACACAGAGCAGTACAGGATTTGAACACCAGACCCTCGAGGTATGAGGCAACAGCGCTACCCACTGAGACAGCAGACAGCGTACAACACATTTCAAGATTACTCATTTTCTCACTAAATTTCATTGGCATGGATGTTTATCATCAGTACATATTGTAAAAATCAGACCAATCACTAAATCCACATTTTAACACAAGATGACACAAAATAAAATATGTATAGAAATATGAAGACTCTTCATTTGCCCTTCGTAAATCAGTACATATAACTTCCTACTCGCGCGACATATGAGCGGCGTAACAATTAACAGGGTCGAACAGCAAGAAACATTAAAACGTGCATATAACTTGGAGCTGCAGAGGTATGTATTTATGGGATAAATATGAAGTAAATCGAATAAACGGTTGAAACAGAAAGAAATGACTAAGTGAAGGCTAAATATACGAAATAAATATAAACAATATGTTAAAAATGACTGAAATAGTAAATGTGGCAGAGTAAAGCGCAATGTGCAAAATATCGCTACGTTTTTAAGGTGCTTCTCACCTGGCCTTTGACTAGACTGGCTGCAAACTGCCTCATGACCGCTTCCACGGTATAAGCGCTGGACCATCCCCGAGGCGTCAGCAGCTCCATGCAGATAGCGCCCCCATCAAGTATGTAGCCGTTCTCCAGCCTGGGGGTGAGGACCCTCATGAAAGGCGGCTGGAAAGGGAAATTGTCGGGGAAAGAGATACTCACGGATATATACTCCGTCTGGGTCTCTTTCATATCCTGCCAGAGAGCAGAGTCTTTGTCCACCTGGTGCAGCTTAACGTGCCATTCAAAGAGGTTATCATCGGCCAGCTCCACTGTTATGAAGCTGTCCCCCAGTCTCTTGATGTCCTGGAGTTCCTTCATGAGGCGCTTGGTCCTCAGCTGGTGGCATTCCTGTCGCTGCGGTCCATGTGCTCTCCCTGGAGCAGTGCCCGCCTTGACGGCTTGTTTCTCCTTAACCTGCTTACCTCTCACGGACTGCCGGTCCTCTTCTTCTGCCGTCTTGCTCCTCGGTTCTGGGGGGTTGCAGGCGGTCTTCTCGTTGCTTGTGTTACACGGCTTCAGGTTGTTAAGCTTTGGATTAACGCTGCTCCTGCCGCCTTTACAGGAGCCCTGGTGATGCAAAGCCTCATCCGCGTCTTTTTCGGAGATTCTACTGACACCTATTTTTCGTAGCAGCGTTGCCATTGTTTTTTTTCTTGGCCTTTTTTATGCTATTAACGTCCCCGTATCGATTGGCTTCCTGCTTCAGAGATCAAGCGGAGACGTACAGCTCCACAGCAATATCTGGAGACGACTACTGGACGGATGCAATAAGTCATCTGAATCTCAACAAAATAAATGCGAGAAACCAAAGGCCATATTGGAAAAATATTTTCCAAAAAAACAGCTGAGTGCAACTGGCTCATCTGTATATATTATATTTCGAAAACGTTTCGATCAATTTGAGAAATGCAGTATTACTGAGCACAAATCTCGAGACGCATCTGCAAAAATCACGCACATCTTCCGCTCTCCCGTCTCACGTGATTTTTTATTTTGTAATAAATGAGATTATTTTAAACTATTTTATGAGATCCTTTACCGAAAACCCAGATACCGCTTTTTCACCTAACAGGAACCAATGTTTTGTGTTTGCTTTTGATAAATATAAAAAACCTTAAATATTTTCCACTTGCTCCTGCTGTAAGTTATAAAATACAAGCCACTTTAATTCAGTATCCAAGGCTGGAGAGCCTCCATGAAAGGTTCCCCATCCATCTCCGTTTTCAGAGGCGCTGTTTGCGGCGACGCAGCTGCAGCTTCGGTGGTGAGAGACGCGGAAATGTGCAAAGCTGAGTTATGAAAATACCCCGACAATGTAAATGACCAGGATATTGACGATGCCGCCTCCTGCAGTAGCCTTTTTGGTTTCTATGCAACACCCGTTGTTTTGCAAAGAAGACAACTGTTCGAGATGATCTCCCCGGCAAGCCGATTATTCGCTTGATATTGGTTTGGACATATTTTGACAAATATATACTGTGATATGTAGAAACGGTGAACGTCTCTGTCTTTTCTCGAAGACGGACATTAAATGGACTAATAATACAAAAAAATAAATCAGTAAAGGGGTGAAAGAATATAATACACAAAACAGTTTGTATATGACTGACACTAATTAACCCCGTACATTTACCGTTCCTTGGTTTATAAAATTATAAAACTTTAAGTATTAATTTTCCTTAATAAAAATACTTAGCCTGAATACAACGAGAACTTCTACTTAATATATTTCTCAATAAGGAAAATGAAATTACATTCAAGGGATGCTTTTGTATTCGTGATAACCATGTAATACTGTATTTGAGCACAAAATTAGTAAAATTTATAAAACTATAAAAGCCTTCTAACCTTCCATAAAATGTATATAAAACGTAAATTATAGTAATTTTCAAACAAGTTATACGACTTGTCTACCAGGAAAGATCTTTCCAAGGTAATTTGCTATGTGATCGAGCTTACAAATAAATGGCAGTATTGACACTCAACAATTCCGGGTTTGAAATTTCAGGATTTAGGAGGAACTCATGAGAGACATTATATATATATATATATAAATCCATACACATCCCATAAGGGTTTATCCAACAAAAGGTTGCAGTATTAGCTGAACGTCTACCCAAGGAAGCACCGGGCGTGTAAGATAGGGGAGACCCTTGGACACGACGCCAGTGCATCACATACATACACAGCCAAACTCCGCAGACTAAGAGCTTGTATTTATAATCGCGTTTTTGCGGTGAGATTAAGCAGAAAACCCACAGGAGACTAAACCTACAACCCGGGAGAAAATTAAATCCACAAGTATAGGCGCTGCTGGAATGTAGTGCAACTGTCCGAGTTACCGTGTTGCCTATTAATACTGTTTTCAGTTTTCTTGACATCCGTGTTTTATTTCATGTTCCTCTGCTATATTACAAATATATCCATATATCGATAGTGATGCAAAAAAGGAACACAGCAGTATGTTTGTTATGAACAGGAAATTGAAATCTTTATCTCCCTGTAATGTACAACCGTGACAGAAAGAATCAGTCTGGCAATTTCCTCCATTATTACCCAGGGAAGGCGAATAATGGTAAAAAAAAAAAAATCCTGTGACTTGGTTACTAGCTGCTGTTTGGTGCCACCTACTGACTAAAGAGTGTAAAAACTAGATGAAGATGCTTATCGTCGTCACACCAGTTTTCCTGGTGAGGGTCCAGGTGGCAGCGTACCAAGCAGGTGGCAGCAGACCTCCCTTACTGTGGCCGCAGACACCGGCTCGTTTTGGAGCAGCACCAGGCATTCCCAGGTCAGCTGCGAGATAGGTCTTCCAGCACGTTCTGGCTCGGCCCTGGGGGAAACGCTCAAAACAGCTCCCTTGGGAGCCTGGAATTGACATTATTTAAAATTTACGATACAGACAGGCTTAAAAATAGCTCTAAGTAAAAGACAAAATAAAATAACACTGATATAACAAAGGATACTGCTTTTAATATTTTTAAAAAAATACAAACAAGGAGGAACGGACATTTACAAAACATTTACAACTGAAATAATCAAGGTTTTAACATATATACACATGGCTTTGATTTTCTAGCTCCAAAATCAACAAGGATAGTGAACTGTCAACTCTGTTAAAGCCTGGTAAGAAGGCAAGACGGCAAGCAGTTTGGTTTGAGCTTAAAATACAGTTAGTTTTATAGCGTTTGATGGGCTATTCGAGGGAGCCGATGTCGTATGTCCCTCAGACAAGTCGACCTCACGACTTCACTTGTCGGCAGATGGATCCAAGTTGCGTGATGCAGCTAGTGACTGCGGGGGCCACGGGCTGCGTAGTTTCCCCACGCCACGCTGCCAGAGTCTCCATCGCATCTTTAGGATTGCAGGGCGACAAGTCGTAAATCGTGTAGATGGCCGCCAATTGGACCGCCCACGGCACACCTGTGAATGAGCACAGCGAACAGGTGAATAGTGCTTTGTAGACACTAATCAACATTTTTCGGGTCTGATCTCTGACCGCTACCACCTCCGGTTCTCCCTGCTTGCAATAGCCCATATCCAGAACCAGACATGTAGCCAACCAGGACAACTAATATGGGTCAGCTGCCATTTACATTACATTACATTCATTCATTTACTAGAAGCGTCTATTCAAAGTGTCACAAGGTTGAGAATGAGTCAGCCAGTTGCTGGAGCTCCTGGGGATGTAGGGCCTTGCTCAAGGGCCCAGCAGTGAAGTCACACTGCCATCCGTGGGTTTGAAACCAGTGAAATCCTGATTAAGGACCAAGCACACTAACACACTGACCGCCATTTATATACTTAGTTTATATATGAAGGAGGCACAGTTATGAAAGATGGACCCCCCTTTATGAAGGACTACAAAACCATTTTCATAGTGCTCATCACAGCCATTTAACATTAATAGGAGTCAATGGAGGGATATCAGCGACTCACATTTTACATGTTGTGCAGATTCAGAAACTTAAAAACAACACCATAGACAGAATAAGTCTAAACAATGTGTGCCACCACCCAGTAAACAAGGACCCTAACCAGAAACAGGGAGAGGGTACCAAGGCTTCCTCTCTCAAAGCTTCAAATCGCAGGAAAGGCAATCTACCTTCTTTTTGTCCATGTCTGCCGAAGGTGTTGATCACTTTTGCCACGTTTCTTACAGAAACTATGGCTCTCTCCTTAATTCCCAACTGGCCAAGTCGTCCTGAAAAACACGCAGATATACTGAAAACGAAACCAATGTTATGAAATGGTGACAGCTTATCATGAGGTACGGAACGTAGGCAGTTCTCTTTATTATGAGTATTATAATGTGAAAAGGGACAACAATTTCACCAATTTTACTGTTAAAATGTACAAAGTGTACAGAATTGTAAAAATCCTAAATGCCACAAAATATGGATAGAAAAGTAGCATTTAATTTACCAATTAATCTTAAAACAGAAGCTACAGAAACATCTGGAATGCCAGGTGGTTGATTTCTTGGTTGTGTCACCCACTTGTTCATAATAGGCCAAAGTTCCTTTCTGTTAACAAAAAATAATAATAATAAAAAAACAATCATGACAATTTTGCGATAATAACGATGATAAGGTTTTTCCATCAATGTGACCGTCTACAAAATCAAAGACGTTAGCGGAAACAATCTGTGGAAGACTTAAAATGACGTTGCCACCTTCTTTGTTCTATGTCACACCAGAACCCTAGAGCACGTAGAATGTTTTCGATGCAGCAGACCAACATAGAACCATTTTAATAGAAATGCAATGATGGCTCTTTTAAAATATAAATTGCCATCTTTATTAATAACCACGATTGGTCTAATACTAGCAACGGCAAAGATAGGGAAGCAACTCTAAACAACACTTATGGTAACGCAGCAACAAAACACACATATTTCATGGCAAAAATCACACAGTTATGACATTTCACCAATTGCAACACAAATACATAAACATTTACACTATATACAGGTTTGCATGATGCAGTGAAAAGCATGCTTGTCACTGCATAATTCACCCTGCTGACCAACCCCATGACATCACATTTATGTCAGCCAATCATGGGCAGTGGGTGGGATCAGAACAAATGATAAGGTTCGCCTTGCGTACCCTACACAAGAGATGCACCGAAATGGTGATCACCGTGACGATCAGCACTCATACGGTGTTGATTTCGTCTGAAATATACGGCCACCTTAAGACAGACCTTAAGACAATTAACGTTATTTCAGACTTACGATATTAAGTTCTCATATGTCCAGTTCCACTTCTTCTGGGTGCACAGCAGATCGAGGGCATACACATATTCCCAAGCTGCCCGGTTCAGGTCATGTCCATGCCTCTCATGCTGCTGGAATGTCATATTTATTCCCATTTGGAGTGGGGTTAATATTTTCGTAATAATCTTCTCAATGTCACAAGGAGGATTCTGAAACAAAATAGTCAGTTTGTCATTTTACGAGTTCACACTCCCTAAATACACATTTCCAGTTAAAGGCACTATTTTAACATGAAAAACAATTTTTCCAACAAGCAAACAGTCCACAGAGGGCTTCCCTAATGCCCTTTCTTCCTCTTCCCTCATAGATAGTAACTAATTACAACAATATTAGCAGTTTATCGCAAGACAATGCACAAATAAAGTTCTCATTCAATATTTCAATAACCAGAATTCGGTGTGATCCTGCACAAAAAAAATGACCAGTAATAAATAAAAGAAATAAATTTTTAAAAACTAACTAAAAATAAAGTGAGCGTTAAGGGCCTACCTTCTCCCAGCCAAGATACTTGGTAAGGCATTCCAGGACCTCCCCATCCGCCCGACCCTTAATCACTGCGTGCATGGCATTGCACACGATCCCCGAGTGTGGGAACAGAATGTTGTACCACGTTGTCACGATGAACAAAATTAACTTTGCTGACTCGGGGAAATCTATTTCAGAAAGAGGGAAGAGTTAAAGTTAGCAGAAGACAAAACCGAAGATTGTAATTTCTACTCCTGAAGGGGTTACACCGAGTGTGTACACACCACAAAGTCCTCCATATACAGCATGCTTTGTCAGAGCAAATTGTCCTTCACAAAATTATCTTCATAAATAAATATACACACACTAGTATCAGAAGGATTTAACAAGGTTTTTCTTTCACTTTTATTTTCAGTGTGCATCACATTTTAAAGCTATACAGCTCAGCATCAAGTTGCGCTCAATAACTGATCCTATTACTGATTTTACCTTCTTTCAAGATGCAGTAGGCAAGGAGATGAACTCTTTCCGATTCCTCTCTCTGCCGACACAATCCTGTATAGACCCTACAGAGACACTGCAGGTGGTCTCCGCTAAGGGTGTCCTTTTCACTCTTAATCTTTGACAAGACAGCAGACAGGAATTCATCTGCCAAAGACTAAGAGACAGAAAAAACATGAGACGCCAATGCAGAGTTCCTTCACACTCAGATTGAACTGCTAAAATGATTACTAACCTTATTAATGCCACAAAACTCACGGATGACTTCACGCTCCTCATCCCTCAGCACCGGCACCTTTGAAATCCTCCCAATTTTGAGATGGCTTCTAATCACTGGCAATACATCGAAGCAGGACGTTCCGATCTTCGTCAAAGCCTTTGAAATTATTTCCACCATACCGTCCGTCACACTGACATCCTGAGGGCATTCAAGCTGTAAGTCTTCTTTAGGCACTTGAGATGTGCCTTGCTGAAACTTTTCTTGGTCCCCAAGAGGCCTAGTCGGAGGTGCGATGCTGGGAGTGGCTTGGGAGCCATCTTCCAGCCGAAGCCTTTTGGCACTTACCGGCAAAAGCATATTTACTCCTGGTCTTTTCCTTGTTTCTTCATGGGAAGAACAACTGAGTTTGCGTGCATTTTCCATTGACTCCTCGGTACTGCAACTGTCAGGCTCGTAAGATTTCCCAGTTTTAGTGAAGGCGGTGGAAGACGAATTGATGGACTTGTAACCTGTGATCTGGTTGACCGGAACAGCTACTGCCTTTCCATTTTCGGCCACAGGTCTACTAAGAGTGACGTTCCCCCTCAGAATGTTGAGGGTCCGAGCTCGAGCAGACAGTTCAGGATACATGGTGTCGAGGATTCGGACAGAGTTCTCCTGGGTTGCAGTAGGGGATGCAGAAGATGTACTCAAAGCAGAAGGGGGAAACCTGCCAGGAACTGGAACAGCATGCTTGGGAGTCGCCGAACAGAACTGCAATGGAGATGAAAGTATTCTTTCACATTTTGTGTCAGAAGGGGACTGAGGGGCCAAAGATGGAGATATTTCCTTTGGTCCACCAGTAAGCGGAGATGCAAAAGGAGGAGGTACCACCTTCCCATGCCGAGGTGAGGGCGACTCATGCTTTGGAGAAGAAAAAGACAACTTGCCAGGAATAAAACTTGAGGAAGAGTCATGAGAGTGCGGTTTTGTAGGAGTTGCAGTAAGCGGTGGTAGCAGAGGAGGAAGAGGTGGGCCCATTTCAGATCTGACCTTCCTTATGCATTCTGGTGACCATGCAATAACTGGTGCATCTGCAATGTGCACAGAAGGGTTTGGTATGATGGACTCTTCACCTTTCATGTTCACCTTCATTACTTCTTGTCCATTATCAGAACACTGTGACATGTGACCAGGAACAACACAGTCCTTTGACGTTTCATTCTGGGTAGAGTTTTCAGAAAACCCTTCACTGTTTTCACCAATAGAAGTTTCATTTATGCTGTCGCATCTTCTACAGGATACCTTTTCATCAGCTGCACTTTTATCAGCTTCCTCATCTACTCTCTGAAAATCTGGTGCTGACTTTAAGATACATTCTGTACCTGCAGAAAAACTGAGAAAACTTCCATCTGCCACTTCATCCTGTGACTGTAAGGAAACTTTGTCAGAGTGGTTTAGGTCATGTAATTTCACCCCTTCCAAGGATGATTCAGAATAATTTACCATCTCATGATTCTCCAAGACCAAATTAGTTTCCATCATCACAGCCTTACTAGCACAGTTCTTCAGATCACTTTTGGTCCTCTTGATTTCAAGGATCGTTGAGAAATTGGCATCCGCCTTAAATGGCTCATCAGACGGTGCATGATTTATGTGCTCCTTTACAGAGCTATGTATGGTTTCCTTATCATCATATGTGATCCATCTCGTTTCAGATCTCAGATCCTTCATCGGTTCAGAGGAAATTTGGCTACTGGTGCGCTGGTGCGTCACTTTAGCTTTCCTGTGCAGTTTGAAGGACTCATCTGATGATTCGCTATTTGCTTCCAAGTCCTCTGAGGTAGCCTCCGCCGATACATGCACAGGAGATGAGTCAGAAGGTACTACACAGGAGGCTTCGCAGTCTTCACGGACTACTTTAGCAGCCTCCTTTGAGTCAGGAACCTTTTGTGATTGTAATGGACAAACTAGACCAGGAGACAATTTAAGGGTATCAGTCAATAATTCATCTGATTTTCCTGATTCTATTTTTGCACTGTCCTTTTCAGGAATGTCATTTTCCACCCCACCACAAACTTCTAAATGCTCCAATTTATTCTCAGGGCCGTCTTCTATATTGAATGATACATTGCTTGGTTGGGAAATTTCATTAGCAGCTGTAAATATCGGCTTTGGTTGGAGAGAGGAGATTCTCGCTTGGACTGTATCTATTGTCTGATTATCTGCATTTGGTAAGGCAGCACGCTTCCTTGGGGAGACCTCATTCAAGCAGACTGTGTTTTCCTTGTGCTTCAGGCCACCCTCTAAAAGCATTTCAGAGCCCCCTAACTCTGTCACCATAGCCAAGCCCTCTTCTCCCTTTTCGCCCACCCCGATCTCAATCATTTCATTTGCAGATTGCTTGTCTTCCATTTCCTTGCACAGTGCCAGAGGTATGGAGACGTCTTCCAGAGGATCACTGATCACATGACAAACTTTGAGGGGAGTACACAGCTCCATCACAATATCATTATCGCTATCTGTGTATTCTGTGTTCCCCACGCGCTGCAGCCACAACTCTGAGGTGCTTGCTGGAACCGCATGTATGTCCTTGTGGTCTTCTGCTTTGTGTCCATTTGGAAGGATACCAAAGAATGTCTCATCAGAACCGTGTATTGCATGAATTCCACTATCTTGCTGTAAAGTTTCCTCTAGCACCATAACTTTCTCATTTGAAAATGTTTCAAGATGATCACACTTTACCCCACTAGAAATGGACTCATTTGCACAAGAACTCTTAGGTGACTCTGCCAATGTACCGATTGTATCCGCTTGTGAAACAGATGTTGGCTTAACAGTCTGGTCGTTAGAAAGTGAACTCAAGTGCTGAAGATCTGTGGATTTAGGTTTCAAAGATGACGGAACATCGGCGCCATCATCAAGCAACTGAAGAGACCTTCCCATTTTTTCAATAGATGTTGCTTCTTCCTCATCATCGCTAGATTCTGACACAGGTCCAAACACAACTTCCTGTAAAACAGGGCCATATAAACAGCATGTCTTAATCTGTTAATGGGCCTGGGCTGCCTAAAGATATGCTGCATCAAAAACAATAAACCTTCCAATTTCCACGTCTGTATAACAGTTCACCAGGAGCGGACAAAAATGGCAACAAGAGGCACTAATCATAAAAATTATACACATCTCTTTAAGTTCAGCCCCCCCACCTATTATTTTATATACAGGCAAATAAAAAAAAAAGACAACTATTTTTTAAATCCCACCTTATTCTCTTGTAAGGAAACATGCCTGTGGGACATACCTTGATATATGGTGAAGAAATTGGCGATAAAAGAGAAGGCAGAGGTGTGAACCAGTCCATCATCTCCTCTAAACTGGCCTCTTCTGTTTCCAGAGGCATCTCTTTCACAGGAGGCGGGGAACCCAGATCTACAGAAGCTGGAAGCAGAGACCATCCGTCCACAGCGACCACAGCATTTAAGTGCTCCTTTGAGGCCCTGTCTCTCTTCTTCAGCTTTTCAAGTGCTTCCTTCTCTGCACCAACAGAGTATGATGATATCTTTGAGCAAGAGCCTCTTGGAGGGGATTTGCAGTTCTGGATTTTAAATGGACTCCTATGTGGCACTTTGGGAGAGCTCTCCCTGGAGATGTTGGTTCCGTCTACAACGAATGCAGAATTTTGAAGTAAACAACAATGGGAAATGTCTGAAAACACATCAATAAAAAGCCACTTATACTAAGAGTCACAAGAGAATATATTTTAACTCAAACAAAAGATACAGACTTATTTACCAAAAAAGGTTAGCAGCTTCGAGGTCTGTTCATACTGTGGCTCTACACACTTCCAAAGTTCTTCCAAAAGCAACTTAAATTTAGCTGCAAAATAAGACAAATAACACACAATATAATTTTATCTGCAACAATTTTTACATAAAATCATGGATATATAAGCACTCAAATGTCATTGAAGACTCACATTTATCAACCGTTGCTTCTCTGGGGGAATTTGTCTGAACGGACGCACTTCTTGTATCTGTCAAAAACAAATTACTTTCAGGAATCAAGCCAAAACACGTCCAAAACCCAATAAAAACAACAAATCACAGGACACAAACCTTTCTGTTTTTCCCACTCCAGTTTCTCCACGTGTTTCTGTAAGACAGCAATGAAATATTTTTTTCTTAAAACTGCTTTAAGTGTCTTTTTTGAAGTTAATGAGGCTTACAGAACCAGAATAATGGTCATTAATCTGGGTGAAAGAGTTTGTTTAGCAAGCAGATAAACAATTCTGCCAGTAAAATGTAGCATGATAGAGCCTGTTACAGCCGCACTAATTTGTGCTTAAGCTAATCAGCATGACAGACAAAACGGCGACCTGACCTCTGCCTTCCACAATTTCTTCTCCAGCTCTTGTTTGTCCAGTTTCAGCTGCTCGATCTCACACATCTGCTTGACGCTTGAGTCTTGACAAAAAACCCCAAGTTTTTGTTTATTAGGACTGGGTGGGGGCTGAGCATGCACAGAAACAATACTAAACTGAGATGAAACCCCATGGTAACGCCTTTATTAAGGAATTAAGTATTAATAATTAATGCTACGCACTGCTTTTTTGATACAGTGTCAAATACAATGTTAATTATGCATGAGAGATGCCGTCATAACAGTTATGGAAATGACTCCAAACGGCTGCTTACCTTTAAACATCTGTAGCTGATGTTCAAGGTTTTCTTTTCTAAGAAAGAAATACGAATGTTTACAAAAGAACCAACACCACAATCACTGGGTAGCCAACTCTACTCCAGAATCTCAATGTCACCATAATAATGAAAAGATTAAAAATCATAAACATCTTTTTCCCCGAATGAAGAGAAAGAGTCATAATCCATGCCACAAGTATGAGACTAAAACAGAGTTGAAAAGTTCAGGTCCAGAAAGTAAAAATCCAGACCAAGATTGTGTTTTAACCAACCAGTTGAGCATAAAGAGTCACAGTGGAAGAGTGCTCACCTAGATGGCTTTTTACTCTGGACCTGAACCATCTACCTCATATAAAAAGTAATTAAATCTGCTATTCATATTGTACTTATTTAACTGTAAGGTTCTTACTCTGCAAGTATTTTAGTGTTTTCCGCCTTAAAGCTCTCAGCTTCACTGGCGGCCTGCTGGTACTGCTTTAAAGAGCTCTAAAAAAAAGAAAGAGAATATTCAGATTCCAGTGCATGCTTCAAATATAGAGCATTTCCAAGCAGTAAGACGAAGACGAGACTAATCACAATGAGTGGCAAAATAAAGCATCTTCCATTCTGACCTGCGTCTTCTGCACCTCTCTTTCCAGGCCCTCTTTCTCCATTTTAAGCTTTTGACTTTCTTGTCTCTGCTTGGCTGTCATTTCTTTTTTTGGAGAAGAGAAATCAAAAGAAACAAAATATGCATTATAGCATTAAAAAACAAGAATGTACACACGAGCATCATTAACATTGACATGTGAAAGACGACAGATAGCTAAAGAGACCAAATAAAGAACAACAATGTTTTTACTCTTAATATCATTAGCTATTACTGTTACATCTTTTATACGCACAATTATAAATTTATTTTTCAATCAAAGAGACTCACCTTCCAGCTTTTTTAGCTGAGTTTCAAGGTTCCTGTTTCTGAATATGACACAAAAAATAAGTTAATCGAGGAACATGGATAAAATGTAGTATCGCGCAAAATACTAGAATGGTTCTCACTGAGCCACAGTCTTGGAATTTTCGTCCCTTAGGACATCCAGTTCCAAAGATCTCTGCTCGAACATTTTCAAGGTGCTCTGTTTAATTAGAAAAAAAGGTTATTACACTCATAAGTAATATGCTCCATATTCCACCACATAAAAAGCCTCGTTATGAGTAATCCCTCTACATCTACACATATTTGATACCTGCCAGATATAGAAACGTAAACCTCAGTGTTTCTGAAACAAACCTTCTTTTCCTCCAGCTCCAACCGCAGTACTTCGTATTCTTTGCTCTGCTTTTCCAGTGGTACCATTTTATCCATAAGTTCATCCAGCTGTTGATGGAGTTCATTGGACTCCCTGAAAAATGACAGTGAAGAAAAAAAAAATCATGCAGCTCAAAATGTTTCCCCCATACACACCAGAAGTGACTTCTGAAGGATTCACCTTCAAGTAATCTATGGTCTGCATATAATGCGAGAGGCTTAAAACATTTATATATTTTACTGTACCTACTCAGAGAAAGCTATACAATAAGATAGCTCGCAGACTGAAATTATCAGACTTAGAGACTCCAATCCAAGGTTTTAGGACCATAAGCTAGGATAAGGAACACAATACAGCAGCAGAAACCATGTCTATGACCCGTCTCACATAATAACCCAATGACCCATAAATTAGGGTTTTGCTATAGACAGCACAACATATGAATACATACATCAATTTTCTGTAACCACTTGTCCTATTCAGGGTTGCAGGACAACATACATATTTAACTCAAATGCTTACCTTTGACATTTCTGAAGCTGTAATAAACAGTCAAGAAAAACTAATATCGTTTTAAAAGAGACTTACAAGTCCACTTACAAACAACTAGTTTTCACAACTTATGTTGAATAATACAGAGCTTAAAAGGATATCATCACACTTTGCTTCATATTCCGTTAAGAGATGGCTGGAAGATGAGAAAAATGTTATTACCACTAGACATCAGAAGTAAGTACTTAAATCCTTCTTAGGGCAATATCACTAGCTGCAAGGATACATGCACACTTTCCCTTTCCTGATTACAATGCCACTGCAATACGAAAAGAAATCAGCCCAGACACATTCCTTAAAAGCATTGTGTCAATATTATTTTACAATAATGAAACCAACAAGACACTTCAAATGAATGAATGAATGAATGAATGAATGAATGCTAAGACACATAAAGATCACTAGGACGTCTGTAGCTTTCAAAAGAAATTACAGTACTGGGCAAGTAAAGTTGAATTATATGTAGATACAGTTTTGACTTCAGTACTTACTCCGTATCAATTACTTTCTGCTTCAGCGACAGCAGTGCTGCCACATATTCCTTCACGTTCTGAAAAAATATACATTTCAATTAATACAACTTTGAGAAATAGTTCTGAGAGCGTTAGGTAGCTAAAGAGCAAAAAATTAAGATCTTCGTAATCTGATGCGCAATTGCTTTTGTTTCTACAAAATTCATATGACAAAGTAATAAAATAAATATTTCGTTAATACATCAAAACGTGACAAAAAGCTGCACCCAGTGAATTATAAAGATGTACGGCGCCTAACCTGCTGTAAAGCAGTGCAGTTTTGACAGGTTCCCGCAGTGGCATCTGAGGCGATTCCTGCGATTTTGGATTGATTCTCACCGGGCATCATTGTACCAACACAAACAAAGCAGAAACCCGTACGATGAAACGCTATTCAAATGAAAAAAGAAGAAAACGAAGACGGATGTAAAATATCCAACGCATACTGCTCTGACTTCCACAACATCACGCGAACGAAGGTCTGTACACACAACACGTTGGCTCAGGCCCCCAATAATGGACCCGGGCTGTCTAGACATATGCCGTATCGAAAATGATAAACTTTCTAATTTCCACAACGGTATATTTTTTATCTTGTTTATGAATATATACATACGTCTTTATAGATGTGGTCTGATTCAAATATAGCAATTAATGGTTTAAAAACAATTATGGAATTACAATAAAAGTACCCGGCAGAACAATACTACTACCGATCTGTGGCCTTACTTAAGTACTGCGCCATCCTTTGCCATAGACGTGTGCAGGTGATTTGTGCGGTTGCCTAGTTACTTATCATAGAATGCTTTTTGCAGCGAAGTTTACTTTTATCCGTCAGTGACAACGTGACTGTCCTAACTTCCAGTTTAATTCCACGTTTTAAACGGTAACCAGTGATTTAGTAAACACGTAGCTTGTATATTCATCGTTGCAGGAGATTGTTATTTATTTTGCATTGCATATTTACGTGGAGTACCAAAAGTCTTGTGCCAAAAGCTTAGTCGTTTTAGTTAATAATTGATAATACCCTTAGACAGTGCGGAAGTTGAAAAAAATTCCAAGAAAGGTAATTAGAGTTTAAAAATTATAATATGACATTCACTGAGATATGGCATATACTGGGAAGGAAGAAGCAGGTCTTTGTTTTTTCAGGCAAAGCGAGGTAAGCAAATATGTAAAATGTACTGTTTAACAGGCTTGTTAAGGGAAAAAAACTTGCTGTCACTGATTTGCTTTCGAGTCCTTTTTAACGGAGTATATAACTGTCGCGAATAAAATCGGAAATTAACTTGCCTTTCAATGTCGGAGTTAGCAGTCACCCAGTAGGGGGCGCCATTGTCCAATTCAACAGGTAAAAAGTATATAGCGTTGCAATGTTTTTCAATTATGTAATATATGCAAGTCTATTAACCGTTAATACAAAAGCAATATCCCCTCCATGAATCGCCAGCTTATCATGATGGAGAGGCTGGTGCAGTTCTGTGACTGTAGGAGGTATGCTATCTGGGGCAATTTCCCCAGGTAGGGTCTCTCAAGGCAAACTGGTGGTCGGACAGACAAAGTGTTATTCAGAAAACCCCCATGGTTGATAAAACAAAAGATCAAGTAAATTCAGATGGATTAGCGAGACCAGGGCCCAGTCCTGGATGGAGGCCTGGTGGGGGATCTCATTGGTGAGGACTCGGTGGTCACTTGCAGAGGGGTCGGCTGCAGCGTGGCTGTCGAAGGCAGGGGTCTTGGTGAACCGATCACTGGGTACAAAATCTAGCCATTGGAATATGGAACGTAACCTCTCTGGTGCGAATGGAGTGATAGCTGGTGCGGAAGGTAGAGAAATATAGCCTAGGTATAGTCAGACTCACTATGACGCCTGGAACCAGATTCCTGGAGAGGCCTGGAATATATTTCACTCTGGAGTTGCCCTTTGTGTGAGACACTGGGCAGGTGTGAGTCTACTCATAGCCCTCCGGATTGGCACCAGTACATCGGAGTTCACCCAGGCGAATGAGCGAGTTGCTTTCCTTCCTTCCTTCAACTTCGAGTTGGGGTTTGCTTATGCACCAATACCAGTTCTGAGTGCTAAAACTATGTGTGCTTTCAGTTAAACAAACACTGTGAAATAAACTATATTTTCATATAGTTGTCGTGGCTAACATCAGAGACTATTACATATTGCACGTGATATAAGATTAAGACTTAAGTGTTAATTTTTGAACTTCACTTAGAATAATGCTTTATTTAGGACTGACATCATAGGACTGACAGCCAGCGTATGCATGCTGAACTGTTGGTCACATTGTTACTAATTATTGGACATGAAAAGTGCCGGTTTGTTATTTCTAACTCCTTACAACATCTACTTAGAAGGTATCGTTTCCCCGATACACCTTCCTAAACTGAACTTCTCAGTAAATCAATATTGATAAAGATCTCAAAAGAATTATGTGATTTAAATTGAGCCAGAAAACGAAGGGTGGGTCTTACATCACTGAGAAGCACTTGTGTTTTTCATTATTGAAATCAAGATATGTACAAAGTTTTCATCCATACTGTGTACACCCATATATGATTAATATTTTCATACACAGAGGACTTTTCTAATTTGATTTAAATGTATTATAAACCCTATCTGATATTTAATTATCTTCAACAATAATAGGATGCACAGCAAAATCATTTTTTGCTCTCAATAAATATAGTTTAATAAAAACAACGCTCCAAGTAATTTTTTTTTGGATATTTGGGACTTGGGATACTTTGCCAAGGAATTCCTTTGGTATTCTGCTGATTCCTCATGTTTAATGGGTTACACGGTCTATCCATCTATCTTCCAACCACTATTCCAGTATAGAGTCACAGAGAGCCTGGAGATTGTCCAGGGAACGCCCTGGATAGGCTGCCAGACAGGGTATGTACACCATGGGCCATTTTGAGTCCCCAATTCATCTGACTGCATGTCTTTGGACAGTAGGAAACCCACACAAACATAGAGAGAATGCGCAAATGCCACACATACATTTTTGCGCAGAGCAGGACTGTAACCTTTTTCAGGTTGGCCTTGCATTGAGCAGCACTTTTGAAATATGTATTTAAGAACACGAATCCTGGTGGTGTTGCCCAGCATGACGGTCGACACCCAACCCAAGTATATAGAGCCAGTTGGAAAGCTCACATTTTTCCTAAGGAAAAATTAAAGCAGAAAATTTTGCATCAGGTTGTTTAAATGATAGAAAATAAGACTCCTGTCAAGTTCTAGTACAGCAGATTAAACATGTCACATACACCACTAACAGCATGGATCAGCTACATATTTATTTTTAACCATGTTGATATATAGAAGAGAAACTGACTCGCCTTGAAAGGGTTTGTTGAAGTTTAAAAGTTGCAAGGGGAAAGTGTGAACCCTGAGTAATTTTGCAGACACCTGACATATGTTAAACTCGGATGTATCTGTCTGCAGAATGATGTATTATAGCCACTACTGTTTTTTTAAGGTTTGGCAGTATTATCTAACCCCTGTCTCACCAAATGGCCTTGCCTGTTACTGGATACTCCTGTGTTTTGTATGTGGCTCTCAGGAACCTACTCCTTATGGTGTTCTTGATTTGCAAGTCCTTCTGTTAGCCTTTGCTGAAATGCTAACTTGCACTTGTTACTGGTCACTCATTGCAAACACAGCCTAGCTGCACTTATGCTTTTCATGTCCCATCTGCCTTGCTTGAAAGGTGCTTTGAACAAGAACATTTGCTAAATAGATAGTCGAAAATAGTTATCCCTTCCACGACTTAATTTCTAAGGGTGATTAGTTAAAACCAGCAATTTGCCATCAAAACAGTGCATGATGTAGCTACAACTGTACGATAAGATCCGTTGAAAAAAAAAATCTGCTGACAGCTAGCTGTTGATGCATCACCATCTAATTAGCACATGAGTTAGATTTCATGACTCTTTCCCTACATGAACAACTTACTCAGCACAGTTGCATATACAGCCAAAATAAATGTCAGACAAGCACATTCTGCCGTTTCTGAGCAGAACAACATGACATACTTTGCAAAGTAAACATAGATTAATTGTAAGATTATTAATTGTAACTTGCAACATCCTATACACTGATTCTTGTTACCGTATAACTGTTGTATTAATTAAAACATTGTATTGGAAATAGTCAATGATTATTTTCTTTTGAAAAGTTAAAAACTGAAACACGGTAATATGTTGTCCTTTACATTTGATGTATTATTGTGCTTTTACATGTTTATGTTTATTATGTAGATAAAGGGGACTTGATATACTGGATGTTTGTTCTCAGTGCATTTTTTACACAGCAGACTCGGTAGGAAATGTTACCTTCAAGCATATTAAGATGAAAAATATATAAAAATGTTGTTTGCTTTTTGTCTGGCCTTTTGACATTTCTTTTTTAGAATTCAGCCTGGGAAATACAGAAATTGTAAGGAGACTTAAAGGGGAATTCCACCTAAAAATACCAGAGAACAGAAAATGTCCCATAGATCCAGAGGAAATTGCAGGGAACAGTGCAGTGTCGTACATGTTCTGATGTCGCCATGACTCGCCAGGACACTTATAAGGTGCTGTTTTTGTTGGGAGTTAGAAGGACTAAAATTTCCGATCTCTGAAAATCTGAATGAAATTTTTCTAATCTCAGTGTGAACACTCTGCTTGTGTATCCCTCACTCTATCAGCTTGACTGCTATTTAAGACAAATAATTAGTATCTAACAATACTAATAATGATGTCATAGTTCATAGCAATTGTTTGAAATAAAATGCTTTAGCAATACATATGTATTTGAAATTTCTTCACAGATTCAGATTTACCAAGTGATTAAAATGCAAGGCAATGTCACCTTCATAAGGTGAAGAGATAGAATGATTATATTTAAAATGACCAATGTTAACAAAGAGACAATAAAACAAATTTACAATCACGGCATGCTGAACTTGTACGTTATTAGGTAAGTTTGTCTACTAAATAATTAACAAGCACATAATAGAAAAAAATCAGTATTAGAAGTCAAGGAATCAGACGTGCATCCACACCTGATCATGCTACCTCTTGATGTTAAGTAGATAGCAACAGGAAGATTCCCATTTAATTGAGCAACTTTTATTATGTTTTTAGCTAACATAGCCATATATTGTACATAATATTAAATGCATCTAGATTCAAATATAAATGAGTGGTAAGCAACATGGTCAGTGTCGGGTGAAATTGGCTTATATCTGCTCGATACGCATTCATACATGTTAAAATATGCGAAAATGAAAAAATTATGTACTTTATACAGGTCATAAATAAACATGATTGCGGCTGTTGATGTTTTAAATAAGCCTCTTCAGCTCTTCCTAGGTTTCTTTGACACTTTGTAGGAAATTATCTGGAGAGGAAGAAACTAATATTTCAATTTATGTCAGTGTTTTCCTGTTTCAGCATTTTGAGATTTTTGAAACCTTGATGTGAATTTCAATATGTATTTTCAAAGCATAAATTCTTCAAATAGAATATATTTGATCACGTTAGCACCAAAGGGATTGCTGGATAGGAAATGCGGGGTCAGTCAAAGTTATCTACAGTAATAAACCGAGGCGCACAGCTATAACATCCACTACAAAATTCAAAGTCAGATGTGTATATACCCTAGGATTGAATGCAACATAGACTTACATTCGGATATAAAACACATTATACTGATAACAGTTTGACTATAAATACAATGGAGTAATTTTTAAAACACCAGATGCATTTATGATTTATGATTACCATACAAGTTAGCAAAAGAAATATAACTGTAATTTTTTTTTAACAGCACCACCCAAAGCATTGCCATTCAGAATTCCAGCACATTAAAAGTGTACAGGCCCATATTTATGCTGAACAAGTTCCAGTAGTCCACAACAACATCTGGAAATAATATGGTTTGAGAAACATTACAGTTTTAAAAAGCCATGGGTCAGCACTTGTGATACAATGGTTTGTAGAATATGTGTTGTGTGTTTCCATGACTGAAGTTCTAGCCTAAGATAAGTTTGATATAGTAGCTTTGGGCAAAGGTTGCTTCCTAGAGGGGATATTAAAATATCTAAATCTGTTACTCTTTTCTTAGTGACTTCTACATGTAGATGGATATTTAATAAAGTAATCTGTTCATCTTTAGTCTGTGGTAAACATTTGGAGAAAGCAATAATTCTGACATTGCATATTTCTGAGTACAAGTCACTGGAACCAAAAGTATTCTTGTTTGTAGTATAAATATAGTACCCATTTCCAGAATACAAGCACACAACAAAGATATGCAGTTCAATTAAAAAATATCTCACAGTTCTTCAAGTCAAATATTATGAGCAGCGAGGCTGCACCTACCTCCGTTAGGTGATTCTGACATGTTATTGTTTTACAAACAAGTCACAGTTTATTTTTCTGCAAATGCTGTCAATGCACATACTTCCTTATACAAATGTGTCAGCTCAATACCATCAGTACTACAACAGAACTGTGCACCCGGCTCTAATGATGAAAATGGCTAACTGTTAGGTGACTTAAATGACATGATATATATATGCACAACACTGCTAATAAATAAAAGCACCAATTTTTTAATGTCTACCTTGATGATCAGTATTTTAATACCTTTTAACAGTTACTTGGTATACATTAGTGGCAAGGATTACCTTGGATTCTTTGTTCACTGTGAAACACCATAAAAAGCACCAAAAACTGCAGAGCAGGTGGGACAGACGTATAGTGCTGTATACAAACTGACCTGACCATCAAAGTCCTTTTCTCTAAAAAGGAGAGAGTTTAGGAGTGTTTCCCAACCGGGTTCCCCAGGACCCACAGATGGTCCAAGTTTTTGCTACCCCCCATGTCCCTGCAAGACAGTCCACACTTTTGCCGTCCCCCCCCCACCTGGGAGCTGGGAGGGAGCAAAAACCTGGACTGTCTGTGGATCCCGAGCGAGGACTCGACTGAGAAACACTGCTTTAGGGAAGAGAAGTGGAAAGGAGACAAAGTGCTTAAGAAGCAGTTTGAAGTCGTTGGTGGGAGGCGCCTCTGGAAGCATTCAAGGATGACCAGACAGCCGCTGAACAGGGTCTGCTGTAAAGTGACGCTGGTCCTGATGCCCAACAAATGAGTGCAACTTTAAATACTTAAGTTAAACATACTGTGTGTCCTGGGAATTGGAGCGGGTGGCTTTCAGGGACGTTTCGCACTGCAAGGACAGGACGTTCACCTTACGAGTCCCTTCTGTCATGAAGGCCAAGGCTCAAGGGGGGTCCATGGGAAGAGGGGGCACAGGAGATGGCATCGTTTTAAGACCTGCATGGAACATTCCATGACACACATTCCATGTCTGCTCAGTTTGAAATGTCATCCATGTCTGGGCCGGCACGTGTACCAGGCCTTCAAATGCTGGATTATTACACACAATCTATTGTCCTTCCTCTGCCCTCCTGTCTAGTCTGCTGAGCATCTCCTCCCCATTTCAAAGGTTTGAACGAGAACAGGACTGGCAGCATTGAGTCCCATAGAATTTATGATGGCAGATGCCATGCTGGGGCACCAGGTGGCACCATTTGAAGGCATCCATACAAGGCACGTCTGCAAAAACACACACCACAAAGAATGAAAAGACATGAAACACATCAGCAAGAGTCATGGTGACAACTACCACCAGATGGCTCTACTATAGCACCTTCATATCGGCCCATCACAGGATACACACACTCACGCTATGGACAATTTAGAGACATCGGTTCAAATAGACCACATGTCATTGGAGGGATCTGGAATTAACCAGTGTGAACACAGGGAGAATGTGCATATACTACATACAGAGAAGCAGTGGTAGTTCAGAAGTAGTGGTAGTTCCAGAAAATAAAAATCTAGACAAAGATTTTGTTTCAGCCAACCAGTTGAGCATAAAGACTCACAGACACAGAGCATTCAACTGGCTGGTTGAAAAAAATCGTGGTCTGAATTTTTACTTTCTGGACCAGAACTGCCCACCTTTGCAGTGAGGGTCACTATGACCTTCAGGGCCCCCCTATAAAAATTATATGAATTATTAAGTATATTTTAAAGCCAACTTCGGTTTTGGAATGAAATTAGATTTTTTGGAACCACTTAAACAAGGGGAGAGTGTAAATTATTATGGGGCCAAAGTAGAGCCCCCTGCACTGGAGACGTGATACAACAGAGCTACCCATAAAACCACTGCACTCCATGTGACACTGAAGTGTTTACAAAAAACATAGATGATCAGAGCCTTTTCTACACATACAGAATTTATGGGTCATTATAAACTGACTCTAGTCCAATGACACCAGAATCCAGAGGGGAATGAGAGGGCACTCACCCATGCCCTCTGCCTTGGGGCAGAAGTTGCTGTTACAGGCCTGTGTGGGGGCTGGGCGCAGGCGGGGGTGGCACGCTGGCGACGGTCGGCCATGGATCAGGCACTGCACGGAGCGCAGCTGCACACCTCCCCCACACGTCACTGTGCACTGCCACCAAACCACAACTCTCATCAGCTCTCCAGCTACGTTTATACATATGTATGAGCTCCTGTATTTCAACAGATATATTTTCTATATATTTCATTTCAAATTTGTGAAGTTGTTCAGTATGATCCCCATAAGTATGAACAACTAAATTGCCTAATAAAGCGCATTCAGAAACAGTTAAGGTTGCAACTGATTGCATTATTGTAAGTTCATGTTGTTTTTATGTGTTGGTTTATTTATGTGTCTAAATGTCTGTTTTTTCCCCACTGAATACACATCAAAGTCCTGTAAATGAAAGCTGCCATGTATGTAATTCAACTCACCTGAGACCAAGGGGAAGTGTACCACTCTGGTCTAGCCAATCGGGAGAGATGTTGATGAAAAGGGGTGGGGCAATTTGCCAGAGCACATGGTTGTTGTAGTTCCACCACTGGCTCTGGAACATGCTGGCACTTCTTTGGTGGCAGTTCTCTGTGTTTCCCAGTGACATCCTTCTCCACACACATGACTGAACGCTTCTGATTGCCCACCCCACAAGTTACAGAGCACTATGGGATTTAAAACAAAACATTTAACAAATATGCTTTCCAGGGTAGCACTTGCATCAGCATAACCTCTGCAAACACAATGAAAAGTAATGCCAAATTTGAGAAGGATGGATTTAAATTTTAAAATAAGATTTTATTGATTATGGAGTTCTACAATTAGAACAGCCCTTAACAAAACCAAATCAGTCATATCTGATCAAATAATATAATACTATCCATCCATCCATTGTCCAAACCGCTTATCCTACTGGGTCGCGGGGGGTCCGGAGCCTATCCCGGAAGGAACGGGCACGAGGCAGGGAACAACCCTGGATGGGGGGCCAGCC
>JABFEA020000138.1:4698663-4714024 GCA_019775915.2 Cyphomyrus plagiostoma | reverse complement strand
ACATCATCGATTCCCAGCATTCCCAGCATTATTTGTGCTGACAAATCACCACGTTCAAATTTTTTGCCACTGTGGTGATGACAGTTGAAATGTGTTTATTTCAACAGTTGAGCTGTAACACCAATGTGCAAACTTAACTTCATGCATCTCTCATCTGAAATGATATACTTAGTATTACAGCTAATCTAGTGAACACTTGAACTTACCATATTCAGTATTGTCAAGACGTAGGTGGTGATGTTACTATGGCCGTGATTCTCAATCATGCTTCTGTCCACCACCACCAGAGTTTCCACGTTCAGCTTCCGTGGAGCGTGAGCCTTGAACATAATGGATCTCTTACCCCTAGATGTGTCACTGTATTCATCGGGAAATATGTAGATGTTTTCTTCTGGAGGTTTGGGCATATCTGTTTGGTAAGGACGAAAACACTGTTAAGATGAATTTTAGTTTTCTTTATTATTATTATTATTATTAAAATACAAATAAACATGAAAGTTTTAAATGTGTCCCCTGTCTCCTTGATCCTTGTTCTCTTTCCTAAGCTTTAAATATCTGCCAGTTTTTTGAGAGAAATCAAACTTGCCCTTTAAGTGCTGAATGTCAATAAAACAGTGAATTCATGTTGTAACAACATGGTGACAAGGCAGTGACAGTTAAGACCTCTGCTTCGAACCTTCAGCCTCTCTCAAGAGCCTCAAATGAATGCTGTCTTCTCATATCAGATCAACACACAATAAGAATAAAGTGTTTACATAATGTGACAAAGTGTTTCCGTTTAACAGCACGTAACATGAGTGACTCTGGACAGGGGAAAACCAAAGACAATGCTTACATACATTTCTTCCGTCTTCCACAGTAGTGCTGTTTATCCTGGTTGCTATGGTGATGGTCCCGGTGATGCTCTTGCTCTTTGGGGACGTCGTTGTGTACTGAGCCGCCCCGCATGTCCGTGGACCTCTTGTACAATATGTGGGGTTGGTGACCAGGGGGGGCAGTGAAGTTCCCTTTCTCGGCTAGGTCCCGTGGAAGGGGTTTGATGATATAGTCCACCTCCTGCGTCCTAATCAAACCTGACTAGAGGAAAACAAATGTATATTAACTCCAAATTGCCTTGTTGATATCATTCCACACACGTAAAATGTATCTTTACCATCAGAAGAGCAATACGGACCCTAATAACCACTGACAAAAGAAGAATTTGCTAGGGAACACTGCTTATACATTAGTTTTAAGGAAACAATGTTGCCAAACAAATCAGAATCCTTTCGTTTGTACAAAAAGTACAAAGAATTTGATTTGATGTAGGTGGTGGCATGAAGTATATAATGAAATGATTAAGATAAAAGTACAAAAAAACAGAATAAAAATGAAAACATAAATAAATATGTGCAAATAAAAAAACATAAATAAGTATGTCAATGTTATAAAAAAGAAGGTGATACAACCATGTGTAGCATACAAACACCTCTGGGCTGTACACAAATAAGCTTAGAAGTCAATAAGAGTATAAAGTGTTACAGTGGGTGGTTAAATATGAAAAGATCAGGGAGAGTGTGTTTCTCAAGGGCCCTTATTTTGGCAGCCAATAGCTTGGGGGATAAAAATCTGTTTAGATAGTGGTGACTACCGTTCTGTACCAGACATATTTAAAGATATCAATGGAAACCAAAAGGCTCGAATAACTTCCCTGCATATGATACGTTTTCTTTTGCAGTGCTCAAGTCTTTGAAAATACATATGAATGCCATCCGCCGAGCTTTAGCAAAACACAACACGCCATGGGAAAGTTCCTGCAGTGTCCGATGCTGGACTGGGAACTCTGTGTTTCCCACAAAGGCATTTTATTGGGCAGCAACCCCCCGCCCCCCCACCGTGTCCCCAGACAGACAACTGCATAAGCTTCTCACAGCATCAGGCCCAAATAAAATTTCTTTATCAAGACTTTATAATGGAGCACTAACTCTAGTACTTGGGCCTTAACTCTAGTCTAGTAACTTTATAATGGAGCACACTGCACTAAGCTCAGTGAGGACGACATCTCTATACTTTTTAGAGGACAGTGACTTATAAATAATATAATACTATAAATTAGTGACCGATTTTCACAATTTAAAAATGAATCATAGCCCCTTTAGGCTGTTGGACACACTGTTTGATAATGAGATAACAGAATCTGTACAAGTGGTATAAATTATGACCCTACTGTACGCTCAGTGAATGTCCATGTGCAATGAGAATCGTCTGCTTCTCTGTTAGGAACCCTGCTGGTTGGCGTGCGTGACATGAGGCTGAAGTCTCAACGTGGCTCAGATGACACTGATAAGAAACAAAACAAATTTCTCTTCCCCGCGGAATTTGGTGATCAAAGACAAGAATGCACTGCAGCTAAGGGTTCAACTGGATCGTTGGAAATGCTTTCTCTGCATATCATTTTGGATGAGAAACTGTCTCTGAGCGTAATTAGCCCTGGCCTGATTTTTTATCAATAGGATATTTATCATGGCTTTCTATTGTGTTATTTAAACAAAGCCTTATTGTTGAATGCCCACAACTGGCATTTGGGGGAAAAAAAAATCTGAAGATGAACCAAAAGGGCTTTCTTTAGAACTCTGTACTGCACACAATGGGCCATTTTCTTAGCAATCCCTAGTACCTAGAAAAACTGCTTTGTTCTGAACTTAAACTAAGTGTAACACTAAAAATATAACTTCCTAAACAAATACGAAAAACTGAAAATAGGAATTTGATTAGCTTTTAACATCTGCATCTGGTGACAGAGTAACTGTGATGTGTTGTACATCTGTATTTGTTGGAGTACAGAATAACTGTAATGTGTGGGTGTTCATAATTGATTAAACAGTTTTTGGAAAATCTGCACATTAGCTCTTTTATTACAGTAAGATGACAGTGATTGTTATACTGGCTGGGTCCTCGTGCGGCGATTGTGATGACGGGTCGGTGGCGAGCACTGGATTAATGAGGTACTGTGCAGGCTTTCCATGTCTCGGGACTCTGAACGAGCCTCGTTCTCTCGTTCAGTCCTGCCAGCATAGGACCCTGAAGCGACATCACTGTAAATAATATGAGCTTTCAACCCTGTCAGGATCATGCTTCTTCCATTCCCAGAGACAGTGCCTGGGTAAACGCCAACACAATGGAAAAACAAAGAAGAAAGCCCTCTCGCAATATGACATCATCCATGGTCCCATACGTCGCCAATCACTCACTCATCAGAGGACATATGAATTGCAACATTGATGCTGGTGAGTGTGGTCAATCAAGTGAGCCAAGGTGAAGCATTATGATGCGTATCACTGGTTGTTTAGGTAATAAAGGTTCTGTTCATTCTTTCTTGCTTCTTCCACCAGGGCCTGAACAAACCTCTCAGGTGACACCGACGCAGCTCATTAGCCCGGCTTCCTGCCCGCGTTCCGGGATGCATGGTGAGCGGTGCCCATCTTATCTTTAACCAGGCATGCAATTTCTGCCGTATCGCCCCAACTCGTGCCTCGCATTTATGGGCTAATATACAATCAAAGCCCTATTAATTAGGTAAACCTGCTTGTAAAGAAGCAGCCTTCTCGAATATAAATAGAACATGGAACAAGAGGGTTCAGTCACTGAGTGGCTAAGATGCCTTATCTAAGTTATTTTGTCAGGCTGTCGATGTAAATAAGAAATTATAAGTGACCTGCCTGGAAAAATAAAGGTTAAAACTAAATAAAATGTGGTATGATTGTTGGCACCAGATGTGCTGGTTCCAGATTCTCAAAAACAGGCATCTGCTTAGGACTTCCACACACTAGTGTCTGAAGTTTACAGAGAATGGTTAACAGCTAAACACGTGTGCGCAGAACATCAATCACACAATTTGTCAACCCTTGAAGCGGTTCTGGAGACAAATGTGGGTCCTACCTGGTACTAGGCAGGTGTACGTAATACAGTGGGCAGTATGTGTATACCTCATTCTATACATTGTAACAAATGAGTAAGAAAAGGCACCCTGTTGGGTATGGTCTTTACTGAGGGGGTTCTGTGTAGCTTAGGGCTCTCTGTGATTAGATGATCGCAGGTTCAAATCCGGTGCTTGGTGGAGTAGTTACTTGAGTAAAACCCCCGAAAAAATACTCTTAGGGTGCTAGATGGATGGCTCACCTTGTGCTAGGCCCAAAGCTTACTCTCACCTCCATATACATCTGCGCCTAAAGGAGTGCATGATGTCATATGTGGAAAAAAAAAAAACTCATTGGAGTGTGTCTGCACTTGGATCTTGCTGGGCCTTCAGGTGTTGGACCAGAATGGCCTGTAGTGACCTTGCAAAGATTGCCTGCTCTGTCCTACCGCAAAGCAGCTTTGGCTGTTTTTTTCCCCTCCATAGCCACTTTCCAACCTAAATCCAAGCTCAGCAATTTGAAACTGCATTGTACTGGCCCTTTAAGACCGGGCCGACAGCTCACCCAATGGATTATATTCCATGTGCTCCCTTCCCAAATGTCAGACCCCTGACCTCTGAAGTAGGAGGATAATCTCTGTTGTACATCATAGTACTGCTTTTATATGACTTTAATGTGCACTCGTCTTAATATACATCATGTTTGTTTAATTTGTGAAAAGATAGAAGTATAGCATATTTAACAATCTTGTGAAATTTACACAGTGGGTAATAAATACAGTTAGATCAAAATAACAGATAGAACATCCTCATATTTAAAATATTACACAGCAGAAGGAATCAGCTTAGTCTCATGGAAACATGGGAAAACAAATGTTTGCACTTGCTGATGTGCTGTGATTTTCGCTTTTCACCAGCTGGAATGGAGCGCTCTCTCTCTCTCTCTCTCTTCCTCTCTCTCTCTCTCTCTCTCTCTCTCTCTCTCTCTCTCTCTCTCCCTCCCTCGGATGCCCAACCATTATAATCAATCGCTCCCATATCTCTCGCTCGTCCTGCTAGTTCCCACCCTGAGAAGTCAAAGCTGATTAGCGCTAACAGCTGTGCAGGACCTGCGGGGTTCAGGAGCTGCACTGCAGGTGCCCCTGCTGCTAATGTTCACAGCGCCAAGGAGCTGCCTGTGCGTGATGATGTCATCACCTGGGGCTGAGATGAGATGAGGGTTAGTTCCCTGTGTGAGGGACCGGACCCTTTCCAACTCGGGGCTGCAGTGGGTGTTACTGTAAACAACCTGGGGGTTTGACCCTCTGACCCGGTTTGACCCTCTGATGAATATTACAAAAAAACATACAAAACCAAACCTACAGAATCAAATTATGGAATATAATACCAAATGGAATTGGCACCAATGATGCATGAAATATTTTTCCTTGTGTGCTAATTTAACAATAATTTGAATAGTTTGAAGCCTTGCCGTTTTTCAGTGAAGCAAATGTCATTCGTGCCAGCAACATGATCAATAATCACACGCGAACAACACAAAGCATAATCGAACACTGAGATTCATTGCCAAACCAGCCAAACGTATAATGCTATTCCTGAGTACAGTACTGAGCATGGCTCATTCATAGAATTTCCTGCAATTCCAATGGATCTACCTCACCAGAAGTCTCGTTCCTCAATGAGGAACTAAATTAAAATCAACCGTCACCAACTGCTGTTTTAAATATCATCAAATTACATGCCATGTGCAATGAAGTGCAAATAGCAGCCGTAAAACCATAGCAGACTGACTGAAACAGTACCTGAAAAAAGTGGGCTGGGTGAGAGGCTAGGCAGAGCCGAACTCCGGCACGGTCTGCGTTCACAAAAAAAGCACGGAAGAGAGTTGGATAAACAGGGCACGTGGTTTTATAACCTCTAATCATATTACAAGACTGGATAAAGAATAAAGTGTAAATGTTGGTCCTCAAGCGGTCTAGCCTCAGGGCCCTTATTGCTTGGTCACAGCTCAAATTTGCCAGCCACGATGGCAACACTAGAGCCTGCAGCCCTGGCTGGCGATGGCAAAGGAGGGGGGTAAACCACATACTCCGTCATGCACTTTCTGCCACTTATTTATTCTGAATCTGAAATGTGAATCTGAATCATTTGAGAAGCACTGGTCTAAAGTAACATCAAATCAAGTATTAATTATAAATCCCAGTAACTGTCTGTACTACGTTTATATGCTGTGCTGTACACTTTATTGCTAGACAATGAGCTTAAACCACCACTGCACATGCAACTTGACATTAGGTTAAAAAATGACAAATAACAAAGCTTCGACAAGATTGACCACATTTACTTCTAGTTGGTGACTATTTAGCCTAATTTTAGCCTCAGTACACACTGAGTGGGACACCCTTCATAGTACCAAGTATCGGTCTCTCTTTTACCGCCAGAAGCACTTCAACGGTTGAAAAGTTGTGAGTTTGAAGAAGCCTTTCTGCACATCAGTCTCCTACTGAGCTGTTATTTTTGCACATGTCTCCTTCCTGTTATCTTTAAAGAGTCTGACCATTCTCCTCTGACCTCTGTCATTAACCAGGTGTTTTCAACAACAGAACAGCCACTGACTGGCTGTTACTGTTTATCGCAGCGTTCCCCCGTAAATTCTAGGCACTGCAGCGTGAGAAACTCCCTGCAAGATAGCAGGAACCAACATGCATAGAACCAACAATCGCATCACGTTCAAAACCACATAGTCCAAGCATCACAGGTACCCTAAGGCTAAGGCACACAGTGACTGGGCCTTGTGACCCTCTCTGTCTGCTGGACACATTCATTTGCAGATACATGATTTGCTGTTTGGAAAAGCAGCTTGTTTGTATACAACTGACTTGGTAGAACAGGCAGAAACTGTTAGCACTGACTGAGGCTTCTCTATATGCTTGGGCCTTAAGTCCGGACTGAGAGATCCAAACAAAATGAATAACTTTATCCATGTGCCTCTCAAATAACTGTTGACAACTGCACCCTGGATACAGCATTATGTCTTGGACGACGTAGCTCCCAGAAGGGAGAAAATATTGCATTATGGAATGTAGATGAGGACAGTTACATGTTGTTAACTCAGCCTTTTATTGAATTGACCCTGAGCAGGCCAGGAAACATGGCTCACGCCAAGTGAAACTGCAGCAGCCAGCTGGAAGCTGATAGGGTGAAGGCTTTGGCGGTCCCCACCGACCTACGCGTCCTATAGTCCCACATTAGACGACACGGTGGAGGCTGACTCATCAGTGAATATCACTTTCTACCAGCAGTCAGAATTCCATGCCTCTTCCACCTCTGGAGCTCCAAATGCCAGGAAGTGTTTATGCACAGCAACTCGACTGTGACACTGCATTATGTAAGACCCTCCTCTTCATTATCTTCCGGACCAAGATGTTCAAGGTCCACATTCAACTGAATAGAGCCTTCTGGACTGCTATGCTTCATTTTGCCTTGCACTCTGGCAACCTTTAAAACTCTTCTCACTCAGATCATTGACGTCTTCCCTTACTGCCACATGAAACTTTCTCTGAAAAGAAACATTCTTATACTGTATACATACAATAGAACTAGAAAAGCCATCATCATTTATGCTATTGACTCAAATACTTGGCTCGCTCCAAAGCATTAGTTTAATCAGCCAAATTCTACCACTCTATACACTAAGGCAATTTCACTTGTACTGTTGCATTTAATAATAATGAACATCACATGTCTGTATATTAAGATCTACTACAGAATACATAATAAAAATCATGTATCACAATGATACATGATACAGTATTTATTTAATAACACTCAAGTAATTAGCTAAATGCATCAATAAATGTACATATGTACTATATATCCAGGAAAATTGTCCACATCCTTCCAATACAAGTACTCAGTGTTCATTTTCAACCTCTTTCCAGTTAGTTAACTAGCTGAAATATGTAATGTGATTCCCTTCCTTTTAGCTAGTCATGTGTCATATGGTTGGTAATGAGAAATAACCAATGTGTGTCTTTGACACAACTTAGTTTTGTTACAGGGAGCTAGGGTTATTCCGACATAGGCCTAGTGCAGAGGTGGCCAATCTTATCCGCAAAGGGCCGGTGTGTATGCTGGTTTTTGGGATAACCTGTAGGTCAGCTGTTCAAACCCAGGTGTGAGGACTCTTCAGCTAATCAGTCCTCTAATTAGTATATACACAATATATGCATATACACCGGCCCTTTGCGGATAAGATTGCCCACCCCTGGCCTAGTGTCTGGCAGAGGAGAGGTGAGAGACAACAGGCACATCCACAGCTCGCTGTTTGTCGACACATCTGTCGATACTCACCATTCCTGCGCAGGTAGCTAGGGCCACCAGTGATTCAGCACTCGACCTCAGGGAACCCTGGTAAAAGCAGTGGTCATCTTCCCGGTAGGGCAGCGACTTCTTAGTGCCGCTTTTTCCCAGAGTCTGGACTGTAAAACCAGGTGCTAAAAGGCCACCTGCAGGCCGCAGTTCCAAGTGAAACTCGCGTCCCAGTCCATGCAGCTTGAAATGAACCGCCTCGCTCAGGCCAGTGCCATTCGCTGACCGTTTCCTCCTATGATGGTGGGCGACCGCGTGAGAGATGTACCCCCCCTGGGAATCCACTTCATATGGCACCACAATATCAAACTCTGTGGGGAATCAGGCATAGACATCTATTCCTTTATTATGCTGTCAGCAGAGCCTGGAAGAATTTTTGCTTAAAAGGCAAGACAAAGCAAAATGTAATCAGGAATGCTGGGGGGTTATGACTCTAATAATTATAAGAGATAGAGAAGGAACATGTGCTTTTAGTCAGTTTTCATATAAACTCAATATGGCCACAAAAATTAAAAGAGTATGTTCGGGGTTTAAAAGCTAAAAATATAAAAAAGAGAAATCATAGTACTTCATAAGCTAGGTTTGATTACACCAAATGTTAGCAATTAGTATCTGAAAAACACAACTCTTTTTTTTATTCTTTATTTATTTATATTCCTTATTTTTCCCCTTTTAAATCAGTAACCAGTATTGTTATTTATAGAAAATATTATTTTACTCATCGTGCTTAATTCATTTCTGCAATACCCTGCACTGTCTCCATAAAGCTACCGTCCAGCTAAAGGTAGTCTTATTTGATGGTTCCCTGAGAAATTAGCTAGGTTGGAAGGCACACTGAGTAACAGCGGTGATTTAAATAATGCGGATGCAGAGGCAGAGCCAAGCTAAGAGAGAATGCCTTTCTATAAAAAAGAACCTGTGTGTCTCTGGTTCTCTGACGTGCCCAAAATAAACGTTTTTAGCAGCCAGGGTGGTAAAGTGACGACGGAGTATGTCTACTGTAATTCTTACACTGCAATATCATAATTTGTTATATACACCTTGCCATTAGGAAACTGCAAAATCTGTATTGTTATCAATAATAATAATTATTATACATTATAATATTATTATTATTACATTTATTATTGTTATTATTATTATTATTATTACCTAATGGTTTTTACATAATTATACAGACTCAATTACATATTCTTTCTTCATTATTGAAATGGTATGTTCACAGAGAGGGCAATTATTGATTTCAGACCCGTGTAGTCCAATGATGTCAGTAAAATTCTTAAGTAGGCGAGCTCCCTCTAGTGCAAAGCCCTCAAACTGCAGCCAGATTCTGCACCACAATCAAAACTTGCATGGAAACATGAAGACTTTATTTTACTTCTGTGCAAAATATTAAGCGTCGCTAGGCACGTAGGCATTTATGGTTTTGTTTTTATTTACAAATTTTTTATTTTTGTTTTTCCAAATAAATCGGAGAAAAAAATGCTTTGGGGAAACTATATAGCACTTTCGCCTGAGTTTACATAGTAGTATGTCTGCTTATGATTATTAGTCTAAACCAGTGCTTGAAGTGGGAAAAAATAAGTGCAGGAACTCTAATTTTCCGACATTTGACATTTGTGCGGTGAAAAAAAATCAAGTCTTTAGGATACAGAAGTTCCGGAACTGCGTTCCGGCCCACTTCAAGCACTGGTCTAAACATATGGTATGTAAGATTGAAAATGTGTATAGAATTTTAATATTAATCACGATTTAATATTAATCATCATAACACACAGAGATATTGTGGTATACCACTCACCTGTAGTATGTGGCAATTGCACTACTTTTAGCAAGGGTAATGTCGCAGCATTGTTTTCCTTAGCAACAATTCCAGGTGTACTCGGAGACAATTGATGGCTCTGTAAAATATACAGATTTATGCATGCAAATTACAATGTAACAACACATGCAAATTCCGGCAATTTTCAATAGTGCAATACTTCAGTTAATGTATAAATGCATATCACAGTGACAAAACAGTCGCATTTCTCACCATGGGAAATCCTAGCGTAAAATACAGCTGGAATAAAAAGTGAAGGTGCAGGACAGACATATCTGCTGTAAATGTAGGGTCATTCACGTCGTGGTTCAGCGGTAGGCGAGCAAACTTTACACTGCACTCCGATGACACCTTTCCAAACGCAAAGGGTTTGGCCGGTCGAACTGAAGCATCAGGACTGACAGTGTCTCAGGTGGTTTTCATACCATTCAACGTGATCCCTAATCTGGCATCACTGAAGTAACCAGTTTCGGTGCCTCGAATTTCACTCATTACTGAAGAGCTTTTTAGTCAATAGAAAATTGCACTATTTCCAAGTCATATTCATGGGCAGTTTTCGTTGGTAGATCTCATAGTTGTTTTTTCAGTTTGAAAGGAAAAGTTATTCAGTTATTCTTCTTAGAAAAACGCGAATTTAACCTTTTTGGTCGATATTAACCGGAACACATCTGCGGATCAGTCTTTATTTAGTCCTTTTGCATGGCTCCAGGCTTTTGTTAATCCGTCAGCTGGTAATGACCGCTGATAAGTTTCATTCTGTGCCCCGTCTCCCGGCTATCCCGAGCGCATTTGTGTGAATGATCCCACTCTTTCCCACTAAAGCGCACTATCTCTTCTCATCCAGCCGGCTTTTTGTGATGGACGTGTAGAGCGACCAATAAGATCTCAGAGCGCCTGTCACTCTGTCACGTTCAACTACTTATTGTGATGGACGTGTAAACCGACCAATCATATCTCAAAGCGCCTATGCGAAGGGCGGGAGCTGTGCAAGCCCTTTCGGCGGCGCGCAGTCATACAGACAAAACTAGTAGAACGGTGGGATGTATGTGTTAAACGTTCATGAACTCATCCATGTGTATTCCAGCTGGAAAGCAGCCGCTTTAAAAGTCAGCGTGTTCATTTAATATAACATCAGAATAATTTTGCACATTCAGATAACCACAAATATGTGACTTATATATACATTTCACTATTTCCTTTCCTTTGACTTTTTTAAGGCAACAGTTAGCAAATCACATGAAATATGAAGTTACTGCTGGCTCCCTCTATAGGTTCTGAGATCCGAGAATTTGGACCACAGAAATATCTGTCATATCACAAGATCTTAACATTTGAGAATGGCGCTCAGTCATCTCTAATCTCAAGTGACACAAGTGAGTGCACGACATGATCAGTAATTCACTGTAGCAAGCATGTGTGTAATGTGGACTGTAGGGTTATATGTGGTCCGAAACAGAGT
This sequence comes from Cyphomyrus plagiostoma, assembly GCA_019775915.2. Taxonomy (NCBI): domain Eukaryota; kingdom Metazoa; phylum Chordata; class Actinopteri; order Osteoglossiformes; family Mormyridae; genus Cyphomyrus; species Cyphomyrus plagiostoma. The sequence goes on along the minus strand of JABFEA020000138.1, from coordinate 4,702,477 downwards.
CTATCTTGGGTGAAACTTGTACCAAATCTGACAGACTAAACATAGCCCGATTTTCAACGACTTTCTTTTGGTCTTAAAAAAAGCCACGACTGTCCAACCAGGTTTAGCACAAAAACAACATCCCATGGACGTTTGATGCTAGTTGATGTAATACAGTCATGTTGGCTCCATGTTGAAATTAGCCAATAAGCCAAGCGCTTTTACTCCGATTTACCTAAAGTGTCGGTTAGTTTTATCGTACCGTATGTTACGTATAGCCGTTTAGTAAACATAACTTACAGTATCTGCGCTTAACACATGTGGAAAAACACTGTCTTTCTTTCAGTTAATTCGTGAAAACAACCTTCAGTATGCCTTATCTGAATCAGTGTGAGCGCTAAAAACCACTATGCCAATGACTACTAAATAAGTCAGAGAGAACATGCAACACCGTGGAACCGGGGAAACAGGTTAACTCCTGCGCTGCGTTGTTGTACGCTAATGTACGCCTTAATTTGTGCTTTCCTTGATGAGGTGCAGTGTGTTTATATTCATTGATCAAATATCTAACTTCACTAGCGAGTCCGATGTTGCCCATAGCGAGTTCACCATGCCCCACCAAGGAGGAACTGGTGCTTTCCAGTGAGAGACGCCACTGCTTAAAATACACCATACATTATCTCTGTGTATAGATGTAAGCTAAACTGTGCTAATTCTGTGGCATCTCCCATAACAGAAACTTGGTTGCGCTATATGCAGTAAATTCATGTCTTCTGTAATGTACACGTACTGAAAGAATATTGGGGAATATTAACTGATTTATTTTGATTTTGGTGAGCATAAATATGTATTTGTTAAGGCATATTGCTTGTATTTCTAAAATATACTATCGCTCATTCTAATCAATGACTGAACTGAACTGAACTGAAAAGGTACAATGCAACAGAGCGAATCACCCTGTGTTGCCTTGGTGATTTTTTTTCATTACGTTTGCAACCAGGCTCAGTATAAATTGATTTTTGTGAAAGGGACCTGCCATGCTCGGATGGACACAGGGTTGATTATACAGTGTATTGTGATGTGGAATACAAGGCACCTGTGTGCAGATGTTTACAGACTGGTTGCTGATAGTTTTGCACACTTGGTAGTCTTCCAGCTATTTTAAGCTTCTTGCCAGTGTGGATGTGCCCATTGATAAACTTTATTAAGAGAGTCTGACAGGAATGTTCACACACAGCTGACTTTCTCAAATGGCTTTGGCACTTTTGCCATCCATTGTGGGCAACTTTATGACCTCAATCAAAACTAATTTTGACCATGCAAAATCATCCATCATGAACACACACACACACACACACACATAAATGGAGGCAGAGGTATGATGTGGAGAGGGAGTATTGCTCTTCTGATATCTTTAAAATCTCATCTCTTCTAACTAGTTTAGTCACATAATAAGCCCTTACACCTTTCAACAAACACCTAGTATTGGTTTTGGTAGGACCAGTCTTCCAGTTAGCTGCGACGAAACAGGGTGATGAACATGTTCACCCAATCCCATAGTGGCATGAGCTACTGTGAGGTCAGTCTCTCATCCCGCACCGCTCCCACACCTCTGCACCTGGTCTACCTCCTTCTGAACTTGGACAGCTGCTCCTCAGTGTTAATTGCTAGTCTTATTTAACCAGTCTAGCCAGTTTTGATGACTCTTTTTGCATTCCAAGCATTCTATCACTCTGGTTTTCTCTCAAGTGCCTGAATCTCCTTTTCTTTATGGTTTTGTGTGCCTGATCTTCCCGATACCCAATCCTGTAAGCTTGTGTCTCATTCCTGCTCTCTGAATTAGTATGTATCCAGCTTCTCCTGTGTCTGCACGTGCACTTGTCTCCCTGCACCCTATTTTGGTTCCTAACTACAACTTTGACTCTACATATTGGTTTTCTGTATGCTCCTTGCCTGGATCCCCAGTCCCAATGATGCTCTGTTACATAGTACCTCGACATCACATGAATCCAGTGAAGCTTCGAGGCACTCTGGCACACCTAGAAGTGTATTTGAAGGATCTTTGGCCATTTACTATCCTCCATCTCCCCCCTGACACTTGCTTCCACTGCAGTAGGCACTCTGCCTGTTCCTTTGTCCATCAGGTTCTATCTGATGCCAGAGAGACATGTTGGTTACCTGGAACACTGTTGAGGTTTTCATACTTAGTATGAGCTGTATATCTGTCACAATGATGTTCTGATTTCCACTGATCTACTCCCTCCTCGCCTCCTCTGGTGTCCCCTTCCTCTTCGCCTCTTCCAGCAGTCCATCCGCATTCCTCCTCTCCCCCTTCGGTGTCCCCTCTGCCTCCTGCCTTGCGGTTGCCTGTGGCCCCTGCTTCTCCTGCCCTCGGCCAGCCAGGGTTCCTTCCGGCTCCCTGGTTCCCTCCAGCTCCCTGGTTCCCTCCACCTTTTGCCTCTTTGCTTCCCGAGTCATGTCCTGAGTCCCATCGTGTCCCCTGTGTTGCCCCATTGGTCCATTTAGGTGCGCCCAGTGTGTGCCTTTTTTTCTGAGGGGGGGGGGGGGGTATCATGCCCATGCCCTGCTCTTGCCGATCCTCCTATGTGCCACGCCACCCTCGCTACCTTGTGTGGAATCCCCATGTTATCAGCTGTTTCAAGTTGTGTTTCATTAGTTCTGTGTATTTAAGTACGTGTTAGAGTATGTTTCTCCAGTCTGGTCATTGACGTCAGTTATATGTGCTACTCCGTGTTCCTGCCTGTGTTCTCCAAGAATAAACCCCTTGTTTCCCCAACTCCTCAACTCCTGCACCTGTTTCTCCATTCTGTGCCCCCTCGTCCATGACAATGGCCAGCATGACTCTACCTCACAAAGTAAGGTCACCCCTTGGTGCTCCTCCTTCCGGTGATTCATCAGCTTGTGTTGGTACTAGCCCTCGGTCTCTGGCAGTTCCGCCCAGCTCCCTTGAAAGTGAAAGTTTTGGATTTGACATTAGCCACCATATTGGACCAGTGATCGTGAGGAATTATATTATTAGAGGAATTCAAGAACTGTGGACCTGATTGTGTTGTGGTTTACCTGAATGGGAACTTTTCTTGCAGTAGCCACTACACTTGATGACCAGTTTGTTTTGACTCACAGGACTGTGTTCACTCCTACTCCAATTTCCCTAAAGGTCCACCCCAAATCTGTGCCACCTCCTGAGAAGGCTACCTCATCAACCCCTCCTGTGGAAATGAGAGAGTGCTTTTATTGTCATGGAGTGGGTCACATCATCTCGGTTTGTCCAGCTCTTAGATGCCACTTGGAAGGTACACATAGCCCTCAGCTTAGACACTACTTTAGGGCCTCAAACCATTGGACCCACCTTTCAGCCTTTTGTGCTCCCTGGTTTTGTATCACTTTGTGAAACTGATGTGAAGAAACCTGTGACTATCCTGGGGGATACTGGTGCTGCTCAGTCGTTTGAGCTGGAAGTGTTTTGCCCTTTTGGTGTTGTGTTGGCAAACCTGGAAGCAGACGAAGAAAGCCGAGTATATGCAAAAAGGGTTTATTTCTGGGAACACTCACGTCTAACATACAATGTCATTAACATAAACAAACATCAATGACCGGACTCGGGAAACGAACGGAAACGCGGACTAAATACAATGCACTAATGACAACAATCAAGGACAGCTGGTAAACACCGGGAATACACACCGGGTTAACGAGGGGGTGTGACACACGGGAGGAGCGGACGATCGGGGCATGACAGGGGGGGGCGCCCCCCGCCGGGGGGGGGGGGGGGGGGGGGGGGGGGGGGGGGGGGGGGGCGGGGGGGGGGGGGGGG
>JABFEA020000138.1:4667342-4680362 GCA_019775915.2 Cyphomyrus plagiostoma | reverse complement strand
TTCCCAAAAATTTTTTTCTTTTTTTAAATAAAAAAAAAATTTTTCCCCCGTTTTGGGGGGTTTGTGGTTGTCAAAAAAAAAAAAAAAAAAAAAAAAAAAAAAAAAGACAGCTTCGCATAGCGGAGCTCACCAAGGGCCCTTGAGACACTCAAAACAAGGAGCCACTCAAAAGGTTTCTCCAACCAGCTGGCCAAGTGACCAATATTCACCGTCATGCTAACTGTCCTCCATGACAATGTAATAGGGGGAATGCAAAACAACAGTGACACTCAGCCTGACCTGACCTGATGGCAGTGCAGGGGTTAGTACTATTGCCTCACGCGTCTGGGACTAGGGTTTGTGTCTTCGGCAGAATTCGTTGTGTGTGAGTTTATCGTTAGTGTCTCCCTTTTGTTGTAATAATAACTTGGAGTAGACTCCACAGGTTTCTGCAAAACCTGATGATCCATATTATCCCAGTATGGAAGATCATCTACTGAATGCTTGGCTTTCTCAGTCTTCAAATGCCTCCATAAGTCTTTGGTGGGGTTGAGGTCAGGTATTTGTGTATATTCGGGGGACATTGTCCTGCTGCACTTTGAATCCTTCTCTACAAAGATTAAAACCAGCAGCTACTGCATGACTCTGAAGTATGGTCTTCATGTCAGGGTGCAGGTGATTCAGTGCAGGTGTCCAATCCAGAGTATGCAAAACACCCCCCACCCCCCCAACTCAAATGTTCCACCACCATGTTGTTTTCATACATTGTGCTGTCAGTCCATTTCATCTCATCATATAACCCCTTTTGTTACTGCCATAAATATAAAACCTGGATTCTTCATTAAATAGGTCTTTTCCTGTGATCCAGTGTGAAGTGATGGTATGTCTTTCCCCATGCCAAAACTTAGCTTACTTCTAGGATTTAAAAAATCCCAGATATTCATTGTTGTCTCAGATGTTTGGAGAAAAATAATATGTACAATATACTATACACAGACATATGGAAAACATCATTTTGGTCGTTAATTATATAATACACTGCACTGTATTATTACATTTTCATCAAAATAATGCAACTCCTGCATTTTGTAATAACCACCGTAATATGTAACAATTTATTACAAAAAGGGGGGAAATTTATGAAATACTGTAAACAAGCTGTCTGTTACATAATGCATTATAACAAACCTTTACAAAAAGTTATTGTTTGAAGAAATGCTTCCTACATCCCTCAAAGAAAAGTGGTCCAGTATCCCAACACAAACATTTAAGAACAGAAGTTAGCGTTAATTTCCAGTGATTTTTTCCATTTTATTCAGTTAAAATTTAGAAGAACATAGTCTTATAACTTTTGTAAGATGGCATTGTTTATTATGCTTAAATATGACCAGTATAATTCAGAGAGGATAGTCCATATGTCTGTAGAAAATTGGAAACACTCAAACTTCAGTCTGCGGCATGAAATGGTCCCAAAGGCCTAAATTAAACCACTACATTTTCAACTTTCAAGACCACTGCTAAAAGGAACTGTTCATCTTGGCTCCAAACCGGGCCTGCAATTTATCTTTTTCAAGCACCTTTTGAAAACACTGACATCTTCTCTTTAGTGTCACTTTTTCATAATTGAGATATTTTTTATTGCAGCAGGAGTTTTTGGCCAAAACTAATGTATATCAGTCATCGCTCTGAGCAATACTTAGAATGGGCACTAGAGGGCGATACAGGGAGCACCTTGAGACCTCCGTAAGGTTTACAAATCCATTCATTCATCCATCCATCCATTTTCCAAACTGCTTATCCTACTGGGTCGCGGGGGTCCGGAGCCTATCCCGGAAGCAACGGGCACGAGGCAGGGAACAACCCTGGACTGGGGGCCAGCCCATCGCAGGGCACACTCACACACCAGTCACCCACACATGCACACCTACGGACAATTTAGGAACTCGAATCAGCCTCCGCATGTCTTTGGACTGGGGGGGGGAGTACCCGGGGGAAACCCCACGACGACACGGGGAGAACATGCAAATGGTTTACAAATGGTCCAAAGCATTTCAACTAATCAGTGTGCCACTGATTTCACCTGTGTCTTGTTAGGCTATTTTCTATATTTAAACTCCTCGTTTTTCTCTCTTGGGTCTTGGTGGATGCAAGTAGTTCTTTAATATCCTCGATTTTTATTCATCTTTTACCGTTCCTTTGTTAGTTTTAGAAAGTCATATGGTTTCCTAAACACCATTTCTGTGTTCTTTCAGCCTCAGTTCAGAACACCAACAGGCTGTCAGGAATGTTGCAAGAGGGGCAAAGGACAGATGCGTGGATGTTTGAGCCGCTGAATTCTACAGATGCATTGGGCTGATGATCTGCATGGCCTTGATGAAGCTGGATCAACATAACCAAGTACTGGCGGAGAAGCGACATCTTTCCCGTCACAGTTAAGTTCGCACGCTTACTTATTCTGTATTGTTAGTTTATTTCATTTACTGACTTTTGTGATATTCCATTACGTTCTATTTGTTTGTCTCTCTTAAATCTATGTAGAGTCATGGGCGGGGGGAAACGCTGATTAAATCAGTAATCTCTTATCAAAACGTCCATTGTCGGAAGCCTTTAAAAGTGAAATGGGCAACAAACAAAAAAAAGTAAACCATGTCGTCTTTGTTTTACCTGTATCGGGGGCGTGTAGTACCGCGGTCACCCGAAGATCGCTATTCGCATTCTAAATAGCCGCATTAGCGCGTATTGAAATCGCATTCGCATGGTAATTTGATGAACAACGCAGCAGTGAAACGCGATCCAGATACATGCCCATCAGCGCCATAATAGGGGCGGAGGGTGTGGCCAGGTGTGAATGGCTTTTTCATAAACCTGAAAATTGCTGCATATTCAATGAAAGGAGCCAGAAATAGTGACATGAGTTGGCTTTTTCTTATCCACGATGAATGTTGCAACTACACCGTTTAGTCATCTTCATGTAGCCAAGACTTTGGTGGTTAGATATCTGGGAACACAAACTGGCACCATTGTTTACTATGTACTTTCATAACATTTCTGCAAGTATTGCAAACTGCATTTTTGCAATATCTGTACCTTTTTAACGTCAGATTAACTTCCATTTTGTTCCTGTTACGGCTGATGTCAATGCACAGATCCTGGAATGTCCACTTGAGCAACCTAGATGAGGATGGACTGAATGATGCCAAGAAGAGAATGTCAGATCACGACTGACTGTTCCAGATCAAGCCCCTCATGTGCACCATTCAGAATGCCTCGCAGGCATTCTGTCATCCCTGCCGGAGTCTTGCTGTGGATGAACGGATGGTGCCTTGCAAAGGACAAACTGGCATGACGCTGTACATGAGGAACAAATCAACCAAGTGGGCTTTGAAGTTGTTTGTGCTTGCAGATTCCAGCAATGGGTACACTGGACTCTTCTTTCCAGCGTATACTGAACAACTTTCCCACAGGCCAGGCACTCTTATTACTCGCGTCATTGATAGTTTTTTTTGGGTTCTGGGTATTGTGTAGAATTTGTCCATGTATACACAAGTCCAGAACTTCTCAAGGACTTGTTTGCTTGTAAGTCTGGTGCTTCTAGAACATGGAGTCCAGGAAGGACTGTCCACATAGTGCCATCAATGCACTGACAGTCACCTAGAGGGATGTATCATTGGATAAGGGACGGTCCTCATTGTGAAGTAGAAGGACAGTCCTGTCTGCTCCGTCATCCAAAAGGCTTATGCTGGGGATGCAGTATAAAGGAAAGTGACTATCCCTGTGAAGAAACACAGTGGTGTTCTTGGGGCTAAGCCGAGCGCTGACAGCGGCGCGAAGGCTGCCTCTGGCTGAAGGACTTCTGTGCATCGCAGGATGTGGCGGAAACCACAAACCCCATGGAAGCACACATCATGTGGTGTCCACCTTTGGCTTCCACCAGGCAGAAACTTTCGATGCTGATCAGGACTAAATGTAGTTGTATACTGTTGCTTTATTCGTGCGTCCTCTTTGATTTTACTTTATTTACTTTTATTTGCTTGTGACATTCCATCTACCAATAAACTGATTTAAAGAATTTTGTTATGACTTATTTCAAACTACTTTTTCAAAGTGATTGGTGTGGGGTGCAGTGAGATTCCACACTGATGGGGAATTGACTGTATGCAAACTATTACAGGTGTGGGGACATCAATCTCATGATTATTCATTGTATAGGCTACTGCATTTGAAAATAGAAGTGCTACTCAAGTTCTAACGCTAGTACTCATTCCACAAAATTTTGGAATGTCTTTCACTTGTGTGTCGCCAACCCCTGTGTCTATAAGCTTCAGCGCTCAGCCTTTGCTAGAATTTTTCTTTTTAAACCATTTCTCAGCATGTCTGAAAATACCTTTTTGAAAAGGTCTAAAGTTGATTTAAGTATTCTAAGTGGTCTCAGATTATTGGGCACAAACTCAGCACCTTTTGGATAAATATTTTTAGGTGAAATATGTTCAAATGTCAAGGCATATCGGACTACCCTGAAAGTATTTGAGAGGCCTTAGACTCCAGAGAGTTAAATCAAAACACCCTAAGCCCAAGAGCTCCCCCATGTGATAATCAGATGGGTTAACCACAAAACAAGATGGGTTAATGTCCTTAACTATAGTACAGGCTATTTATCATTCTGAAGGAACTGCCAGTGCGATAACTTACAGGTAAAATTTCTGTTTTTCAAATTAACTGGGTTTATCAGCGTAATACCCCTTAAAACATAAATCGTAACAATTAAAGAGAGCAATCGTTGCAATATTAAGAAAATGCAACATGACGTTGTGTGGTATATAGCTGAACAGCACCCTCTGGTGGTCAAATATTCGTTTTGCTTTTATACAAATTTAAAAAGCCTGTTCTACGCTTATCTGACTTTACCATCTTTGGGTTTATGAATTATAAAATCAGTATCTCCATCACTATTGTGTGTCTCTACATTCCACATTAAGATGGATTCGTGTCGTAAAAACAGCTTGTCACTTTTTTCGGTCTTTTAAGGACCCCGTTGACAAACACGGGAGTTCAAGGATCCATATTTCCCTGTTCTGATTGTCTATATTTAGAAGGGCCAACATTAAATATATAGTTAAACGATGGAAGGCTCCTCATCCTTACTGCTCAGTGCGAGAAGCCGGGGAACCGAGAGCAGCGGCGAAGTCCTGAGCCCCCAGCAAGGTTAGCTTTGATCGGGGAGGGGGAAGTGACAGAGGCGGGAGACACAGCACTGAAGATGGTAGGAATCCATTTACATTACCCGTCATCTTCAGCACTCACACTGGGTGGGTGTGTGTGTTTTTTTTACCCCCCTCTCCAATCATTCCCCCCACCCCTTTGCAAAGCCACTTAACCCCCATTCCCCTTCATAGCCTCACTCTTTCATGCATCCATACAATGCAGTCCTGCCTGACGCAATATGCCCAGTGCTGTTGTTACAGCTTGTGGGGGTAAAGGCAAGAGTAAAGGCACTATAACGGCATCAGGAAAACTGACTAAAAAAGATAGAGAGGTAAAGGAAAAAGAGACACAAAGCACTTAAGCACACTCATTACTAAGGCTCTTGATACCCAGGGCCACTGAGGGATTTTATAATTCTGCTAGCATTATGCACTCAGAAGTCTTTCATGTTTCGTGGCGGAATGGGGGAGAAATTCTAATATAACTTGCTATGAAAAAATATGCACATACATTTAGCATTAAAATCTCCAAGGGCAGAACAGAAGAGATGGGCACATGTCATCTAACATATTGTGTGAAGAGCGAATACTCTCTATAAATGATTCAGATATTATTTATCACCAGTTTATGTCTGCCCTAGGCGGCTGCGATGGAAATATTAATGACATGGCCCCGGCACATTTGAAGTGAAAAGGTCAAGCCTGTTATCCTTCTGAGCTAAATATACTCCGCACTGTTTATTTAACGCTGAGAGCTTTTATTTCAGGCGTTAAAGGAATTCCAGAGTAAGAAATGGACTCTAAGCCATCAGGTTTCTACGAATTTCTTTCTGGATAATGCATACTTTATTTTTTCATGATCGATTATAAATTTTTATTAATTTACCAGCCCTGTTTAATGACTTTATTGCAATAAGCACATGTAAAGGGGCCTGTTATTTCATTGTTAACAATACTTTTGCTTTCCGTATTTAGCAAAAAAATCAGTTCTGTACCAGAAAAAAAACAATGCAGTTAAACTAAAAACAATATTTAATATACAGTAAAAGAGTATTTAGTTGCCTTTATGAGGTTGTCTTTATTGAATCTTTTTTTTTCTTTTTTCAAATGATGAAAATAAGTGTTCAATACATAAACACTGCATTTTAAGATAATGAGTTTCATTACTTAGAATGTACCCATTGTACTAAGTACTATTCTTTGGAAGTCTTTGTGTGGGACTAAAATCTGAGAGGGTGTAACACAGGTCTGGGAAAAAAGAGAATGAGTTTCCAATTGCTGTTTTTGACCACAGGGGGGCATGGTAGGCCCACTTCCAACATCACGTTCAGCATATAACATTATAGTTAGCCTTAATGACCAAAAAAGATTTATGCTATACAGAATATTGTTTATATATTCAATGATATCTATTCTCAATATGTTATTAATTCTAAAATGTTTCTGTATTCACGTTATTATACACAGCAGCTTCACCCCTCCACAGCACATGTATGTTTGAGAAATGTATTTTCCTTTATTCCTTTATTTGAAACCTTTGATATCATATGAATAGGACACAAAGCCTGCTCACAATTAGAGAAGCTATTTATCAGTTGTGTATAAAACAGTAGGGCAGACATTCAGCGACTGGCCCATCCTTCCATAATGAATGTGCAGTTCATACTTTAAGCAAATTATATTTTTGTTCACTTGCTGTATATTTTCAGATAGACACATTGGTAAATAACAGATTCCCTCCCGTTAGTTCGTTAGTTCAAAATGAATAGGACGTTCTAGGTTTATGTAGAGAGGTTGCAATATAATTTTCCTACACCACAATCCAATATACATAGAAGTTAAGAATGGACATCTCATTTTGCAACATCTATGTATAATGTCTGCCCAAATGAAAAACGTGAAAGGAGTTTTCTCAGTATGAAAGTAAGTTTCGGCCATTTCTAGGCAGGGAATCACTTAGACATAAACTTTTCTTTTTTGGCACCTATGTGCTAGTTGGTTTGTATCCACAGCACAGAATTAGGAATTCTGCTTAGGGTAATTATTGCGAGCTGAATTTTCTGATTTTTAAGACAGCTTTATTTTCTCTTGAAATACATCATGGTTGTAATGTGTGATTCTTGGCAAAACTGTCCCACAGAGAATATCTGTGAGAAAGTAGGTTGAGCCTGGGAAAAAAAAAACGCTTTGATCTTGGTAGATTAAATGTGAGCAAAGTTGTTTGTCTTGTGGCTGAGATGTTTAAATCACTCTGTTCCTCACAGATGATGATCATTTCTGGTATTGCAGTTTTATACACATCTGCCTTTTATCTTTCAGTTATTATAAATACATGCCAATGTAAAATATTGTCTAACTTGAGGCACTTGTGATACACAGATTTTCATATATATCGGTATTCTAAATATATGTAGAAAGAGAAAAATGCATCTGCTAAAAAAAACAAACAATAGAAGCAAACATATAAAGTTATTTGATGCTCAATATAAAAACTGTACAAGCAAGCAAAAGAGATCAGCTCGAAACGAAACCAATTGTTTTGAGAAACATTTACAGCAGGCTTTGAAAAGCTACAGCTCACTATAAACTTCTTCCAATATTTCACAGGGCTCGGGGCTACGCTGTATCTCTGCCATTCTTCTGCTCAAACACCTCCATCCATCCAGAATGAGGCTGGCAATTTAGCAATGAAGCCATCCTGTGGTCAGATCAAAGTGTTTGGGGGCATCTGGACAAGAACCAACTGCTTATGTGGGGGGGAGCAATTTCAGCAATGTGATAAACTGTTTCCGTGCGGTGTAAAAGTGTGGTGGTACACAGCACACTAACGTGCAATAAGATATTTAATAAAGGCTCGGGGCCCAAAGCTGACACAGACGATGTTAAATTGTGGAGAGGAGAAAATGAGTGAAATACACCTCCCAGAGACAAATAACATAAAGCAATAAAACGCGATACAAGCAAAAGTGGAATATCAACAACAGTAGAAACATGTACACTCGTGTTCATACCGCTGCCTTTTAAAAAGCAATTGAGGAAAAATATGGAAAATGTAGTTTTTTGGAGGGATAATTTTGCAACCGGCACTTTAATAAAGAGTTAATGACTGAGTGTGCATGAAAAGTGGACTTCAAGAGATGTCAGGGGTGCTTTGTGTAAGCAGGTAGCTGTAGCTATCTCTGACGTCGCGTTCCACATTCGCTACGATGTCACCGTGTGGCAGGTCGCTCAGTGCACATCAGCAGGAGGTGCTGGGAGGTGCCAGTCAATCCAGCCGAAACACTAGTGGGACTCTGACTTCGTCATATCAACAGGGAGCCAAGTCTCGCATTTTTCACCAAGACACCGGCAAGGCTGTCCCCGCTCTTAGAAAACAGCACTCTAATTGTCCTTTATGAGAAGAAAGATGTCCAACATTGGCGTGTCAACAAAAATAACAATGTGAAATCCAGTAGCAAGCATCTCTTGCACAAACACACAAACACACACACACACTATATAAATATTCACATACATTCATATGTTTACATGTATAGCATAGTAAACCAAATGTGGCAGGTAGGTAAGGAAGGAGGGACAAAAATTTTGTGTAGCTGTTAAAAACAACACCCTAGAAATGCTTGCTTTTCTTGTAGTTCTCCATAGCATCTCCAATAGGAACATAATGAATTTACAAATGAGAGGAGGCCATTCGGCCCATCAAGCTCGTTTGGGGGGAACTTGACTAATAGCTCAGAGTTGTCAAAATCTTATTTAGCCAGGAACCCAAGATTTTAGCTTCCGCTACACTCCCTGGAAGACTATTTCATACCCTAACTACACGCTGCGTAAAGAAGTGCTTCCTCAAATTCATTTAAAAAAATGTTCTCCCGCTAATTTCCACCTATGGCCACTAGTTCTACTGCATATGCTACTTGTCATCCTGCAAGTCTGTTCAAAGCATTTGTTCAGCCTCCATTTTTGCTCTGTGATTTAACTTACAGATTATTCAGATTGTATTGAAGCCAGCTATCCTTGCATTCTACTAAATTCAATTAATTAATTTAGCGAGTTGAAGATGATGAAAGAATGTATGTATTTTTCACACTGCATTTTACATATTTATGAATCAGTGTATATAAATGTAGTAATATAGTAATAGTAATACTGCAATCATAGGCCGTTGAAGCATATTGTTAAATATGTTAATATGACTTACCAGACATATGTGAAGGCCTATGAATGACTCATGAATATGACTTGTACTTAACAGGATTTAGTTTGCTTTGCTAGGTGTTACCTGAAGGTGCCCAGTAAATTATCTAGCTGTTTCCTATATCCTGTAATTAAAAGGGCTCGTTCAAATGCGGCTTATCGAAGCTGAGAGCCTTATCTAGGGTATCCAAGAGTGCCTAATGCAGCCGGTTGACAAAATTGCCATCTGTTAAAAGCTTATCCTCTCTGACAATAATCCATGATGTAAGATAACTAGTTTTAATGAACCTTCCCTTTCTAAAAAAAACTCTGCTGGATTATACAGTAAAAGGCTTTGATTCTATTGCCACTCACAGATCTAGAGTTACTCATGACCAAAGGGCTCGGCTCGATGCTTTAGGAAGCTGATAAAAACATATATTTTTAACAAATTCACATTTTAGATAAATTTTCTGAGGAGAACATGTATGGAATAATCAAGGATCACAAATGCGATGTGGTTTTATCTGAAACACAAACAGATGACCAGCTGACAAGCTACCATTTAATAAAAAATAGAATAGAACCTAAAAGCACAATTTTAATAGAACGTGATCGTGAGCCATGTGATATATGGGTTAGTACCATTTTTGTGAACCAAAAAAAGCTGAAATGGTAGTAAATACAACAGCTGTTAAATGGGTCTGTAAAACAAGCCACACCGCACCAGTGAGAAGCGATGTGGGTGTCCTGATTGATGTGTCACGTCGCACGCTAACGGTTAGCAGGAAACAGAGATGGTGTTTCAAACAGTCTTACAGTACGGGAGACTGCTTTTCATAATTTATCACTTACAGCAATTTTATCAATGTTCTTTTTTTTTATGCAGATGAGTCGTATATACTAAGAAATACAGCAATGCTTTGTAATTTCCCCATAAGTACTATGTATACTTTTTTTTCTTTGCTTCTTTGAACTTTCCCTACAAAAAATAGAGAATTGACTTGACTGTCTGTAAATCTGTTATGCTTTCAGTGTTGTGCCCTTATCTAGGTAAGTCTTCTTTATGTCTATGAATAATGAAGTGCTTATTAAAAATGCCCCATACTCATATATTGATGGAGCTGGACATTAATAATTAACAAATAAAGTGAAACCTGGATCTACATCCTCCCTGTGCCTGATAATTCAAACTACCAAAGTCATTTTAAATGTCTGTTTTTTTACTTATCCAGCTCCCTCTCTTTCTGCCATCTGAAGATATGAGAAAAAGAATTCTAGGTGTCCGTGTGCGCTTCCCAGTGTGACCTCCTGTTCTTACAGTTCTAGCTCATTCTGAACCTTTACGTTTTTTTTCTGCTACTGTTTGATGCAAAGAATTTGAATCCATCAAAGTAACAATTCTCATAAAACAAAAGCAAAGTTACTATCAAAAGCAGCATTATTTTCACACTGTATTGATGATGAAAATGCTGCGCTGTGAAATATATTGCATTTGTTTTGAATTTAGATACTGTCTTGCAAGATAAAGAATGGTATTGGATTATCACATTATCTTCTACTTTGACACAATGACATATTTACATTACATACTGTATTTCCAGGCATGAAATTTACATATGCCTTTAGTTTATAATTATTTTGTAGTTCAGTTGTTTACAGAACTGACAAGCATGTCAAAAAGGTGTTTTAATATAGATGTTGAATGCATATTTAAGTTTAGATATGATTGTGATTTATTTGATCTGACATTGTTGGTTGTTATTTTTCCTCAGCACATTATGATTAAAATGTTACTGAGACAACATTTGGAAAGACTAGAGAATTTACAGAAATATGATAAGCAAATTTAAATCATCAATCTGTTTCAGAAATACTAATGTGTTAATACAGTAACGTAAACTTTTATATGACGCGACAGAAAATTATATGATGAGGATTTACATATTCCTCAATTCTATTTCTATTATTTAATTATAACTGTATTCCAATTTGTATTTTTTCCCACATGAAACACTTATTTTTTGCCAAAGTATGTGAAAATGATTTTGTTTTCAGTACTGTCGTATTTCTTAACAACAAAACATCATCTTGTGTATTATCAATATTTTTGTCTCTGCTTAATGAAACTGGTTGCCCTTTAGACACTTACGATTTCTAAACATTATTACATTATTGTTGGGTAATTCGGTATATTTTTTAAACATGCACCCACGCTCTCTGCACGAATCGCGTGACAGTTATTTTGCAACGGAGCTTTTCCCGTGACACGGCTGCTGTCAGTTCATCGAGGATGCTGCGTTATAACATCCACTGTAATGAGGTTTATTTACTTGTCATCTACAAGTCTGCTCTTGCGGCTGAGTCCTGACACATCGTGAACCGCCTCAGGTAACAGGTGAGTGCGAAACGGCTCCCCACCAACATGATAATAAGGCGACAGGATGCGGGGCGAGCCCGAGAACCTATCAAAGTCCCTCTTATTAATACCGCTATGGCACATTATTAGCTCTTACAAGGGCAACCTTTTTCGCATGAGCCTTAAAGCCGCAGTGCTGTCACTTTGGGGAACGCTGGTGATCCGAGATTGCTTGTATGCTCAGCAGGTGTGCTGACCCACCAAGACCTGTCCAATTATTCCTTCAGCTCCTTAATATTCCCACCCACCGCCCAGCAAGACAGCTGCTCTCCCAAAGAGGTGATGAAGATACACCATTAATAAATGAACAAGCGTCTGAATTATTTCATTAATAAATAAACAGCCGACACAAAGAATTACCTTATTAATATAAACAAGGAAATCTGGCCCTGACAAAAGCAGTGGATACTTGCTGCACTGCAGAGGATATTGCACATCCCAATGCAAGAGGATAGTATTTATTTCAACACTGCTTGTTGTTGCCGAGCGGTTGGGATGCCTGCTGTTGTGATACGTGTTTACCGTTCCGAGCCATGAGGGTGTTCCACTGAATGGAAGTGATTTTCCCGAAAATTCTCTGTAAGGTTTTTTTTTTGGGAGCAAGTGTCAATAAAAAAAAGTAATAAATAAAAAAAAAAGGAAAATTGGAAATTTTTGTGCTGTTAATTATTCCGAAATGCCTTCCCTCTCATGTACAGGCGAGAAATCACATTAAACGTGCTTGCGTCTGGCTCTCTGGCTCATTCTCCGGGAGTGGACGAGCCGTCGGGCGATTGGGATCCTCCATTTGGATTTACTTTTTACATTCATATTTAACTCTGGCCTTTTTCTGCGGAGCCTTTATTAGCTCAGCTTCTGGGGCTTGTAGCATATTTTAAGCAGCGGGCCTGAGAGGATGTAAATGTGGAATAATGTAGCAGGACCAAATTTGCATGGTCAAATGTCAAAAAAATGAGGCCTTTCCCTGGAGCCTTGTCAGGGGAAATAACGGAAGTGGGTGGCTTCTCTGCCGGCTTGCCATTATCGGTTAGTTCAA
The DNA here is from genome assembly GCA_019775915.2 of Cyphomyrus plagiostoma. NCBI lineage: Eukaryota > Metazoa > Chordata > Actinopteri > Osteoglossiformes > Mormyridae > Cyphomyrus > Cyphomyrus plagiostoma. Next base: position 4,667,554 of record JABFEA020000138.1, on the reverse strand, counting down.
GCTGTCATCACTGACTGGGAAGAAGAAATGGCAGTCATTATCTCAGGAGGTTACGCCCCACCCCGCGCCCCCAACCCCCCCCACCCCCCCGTGCCACCTGACAATATTTCACAATGCAACAATATGTTTTGTTGTCTTCATGATGGGTGGGCGTCTGTGGGCGGCGGTAGAGGTAATGTAATGATGCCCGACGTCAGCCGCCTCCGTGGCGG
>JABFEA020000138.1:4595027-4620442 GCA_019775915.2 Cyphomyrus plagiostoma | reverse complement strand
CCCCCCCCTCCCCCACCCAACACCTACCTACCTATAGACCGAATGGAGGTAAAAGCGACAGCTCCATCACATGCTACGGCTAAGGTGTGCCTGGGAATGGGTTTCGTAAAAATTGTCCGTTTCATATGGTTATCTGAAGGATCCTTAAGAGCCATAGATGCTACTCCGTGCTTTTCAAGTCAGCGTGTTTCGAAGTGCATATTTTTAAAAGAATGTCTTGAACTTTGTTTAAGATGCATGATGTTTTTTTATAGATAGAAATCGATCAATTCTTTACCTTCTTACCGAAGAGCTATAACAGGATTTGTTCATACTGACTTTTCTTACGTGGAAACCTTGTGGGAATACAGCCAGGTCAAGGGGTCAGTGTTCCAGACTATCTCTGGCAAGTTCAATGGGCAATTCAACGTCCGAGAATGTGACATAACATCAATTCCACCACGCAGCTTCAAAATTATGTACATAACACAGCCACAGAGCGTTTCCAACAATAATTTAAGCATCATGAGTTAGAGTCATTCTGCATGATATTTGTTACTCTGCTGAATAGAGCCAGCATGTCAAGATAGATCAGTATAAAATGCCCCAGGGACCAGTGTACAAGATTTTAACTTGTTCAAGTAATCCGAATTATAAAACCGTTTCTTTTAATATGTGCTAGCAAGAATACGGTTTCCTGTAATATAAACCATATTTCAACACCAACATAATACATTTCTCATAGGGAGTGTCAGTAGTATTGTCCTAATAATTACTTCAGTTAGTCACCTTTTCGATAACAGATGGTTTCATAAGTTTATCACAATTAATTAATTTATTAATCTGTTTGTTTTCATAAATAATGACATATAAAAATGCTTCCCATCCTCACCAACATAAGTGGAAGACGACAATGTGACTGGTGCCCTGGAATATCTTATAGAGTATTTTTTTTTCTTCTTCATCCACATATCAATTACAGTAAAGGGGAAGCATTAGATTAGAATAAAAAAAATTAAAAGGATTCTATAGCTCAACATGAAGCAAAGTGTACAGAGTGCAAAACATTAAATGACGGCATGCACCAAATAATATCTGTAGTAAAAGGATTAGCTGAATTAGCTTATGACCCCAAAAATGCATTGTTTTTTAAGAATGCAAATACTTTGATACTTTAACTTTCCGTGTAGCGACATGAACAAAGGCCACGGGGCGAGATGTGTGAAGAATTTCAGTGATCGTCCTTCAGGCCTGCAGGATTCATATCCTCCTCTGCCTCCTGGACATGCTTGTGGGAAACTCGGACAGTTCATCCACTTTTCTTGTGTTTTTCAGTTTTATCACCTTTTTCAGAGGTTCCTAACTTTTTCTTTGTTTGACTATCGATCTATATATATATACACACATACATTACTAAAGGAAGAAGTAAAACCAATTCAAGGCAAACCATGCTTGATGTCAGAGATGATAATGTAGTAAAAGCATTTTGGAAGTACCCCCACTTCCACACTTAGCCTTTTGGCAGGGATTTATTAAGATGAAATAAGCCTGTGACTTTTCAATTCCAGCCATAATTTGTTCCTATATTACATCTTCGGAGTCGGCGTGTGATGGAATTTTTCCTTTCCCAGGTTAGGAAGTTGAAGTCGATGATCTCCTATAATAGGTTATCACAAGCCATATCTTTTGCAATATAAAAACACATCACTTGTACATCTGTGGCCCAGTGTCGAAGCCTTAAATATACATCAAAATGCATTAAATCCACTGACTGCCTTTCTGCCTGAACTGCACGTCGCTTCAAAATTTATTTTGCAATGCACTCTTTTGATTACTTTGAATTACCGTTCCGTCTTTGTTGCCACCAAGGGCTTCGAGGGAAAATGTAACAGTACACAGTCTTTGTTTGTGTTTTTATATTTACGTTGATCACAGTTACAGCAAAATCTTAGGTGTAACAAATTCTTTTGCCTTGTACGTCGTTTACAATTATCATGCTGCATAGTGTAGATAAGCCTGAATATCGGCGTTAACATCGTCAATGTTATGTGAAGAAATGGCGCCCATTCATTGTATATTTTTTGTGGCCCAATTTGTATACAAACCATTAATGTTTATGAATTCGCCACAAACCAAAGTATCTCTTTTGATATTAATTTCCAAAGGAAAGCCCTTTGCAGAACCCTTTTATGTATGAGATGAAAGGATTGGAGGTTTACAATTAATCAAATTTTATGACGCCTGTTTTTAATGATTAACGTTCTTCCGGATGCCAGAGAGTGATGATGTAGACTTGAGCATGATGTATAATATTATAATTGTGCATAATAATTGCCCCATACTTCCGTTTTTTTTTTTTTACAGTCCCCTATCAACATGTATGTCATATACAACCAAACTGCAAAATAATGTACTGGTGGGCTTAGCTAGCAATAGTGATTCATTTATGTTCAGTAAGCATCACTTTTTTATTGAAATGTGCGTGTTATAGCTAGAGTGAGAGGACGCCCTAAACTTGTTCAACGGTAAATGTTAGGGGTAGTTGAATCCTCCCAACTCTCATGTCATAAATGTACCTCTGTTAGTGGATATTGACCTCTCTCCAAGTGAGTACATTCGCATGTTGCTGTCTATAAATTTCACCCCTCAACATCAAAGCATTTCATCAGATGAGGTGACATCCTCTGTCTGATGGATGTCTTTCCAGACCATTTGTCTTATTTTATACTCCTCAGTGTCTTTCTGCTCAGTAGATCAAACTTTTTTTTTCCTTGATTGTGTATCGACCATAAATCAGAAAGGAATAATATATGAGTATACTTGCATGGTCTTCAAGACAAGCTTAGTAAGTGTACATACACTTGTTAAAGCCATCGATGAAGATGATATCGATCCACCATTGGGTCAGAATTGAAAGAGAGTGCAATGGTAGACTGTTATAAATACTATGCCTTCGTAACTAAAGTATTGTTTGGTTAATATTATTGAAAAGTATAAAAACTGTAATTGGACACTGGTAATCAATGGTGAGTCTCAGAGTATAGCGAAGCAATAGATGGAGAGTACAATTACTGCTTATCTTTCAAATCCTGTGCTTGGTAGGATATGTGTATATCAGAAAAGTTTATTTTTATAATTTTTTTCTTTCCCTCCTCAGGCCGATTCAATAAATGAACATTACAGCGGGCCCCTCTCTCACACACACAGAGTATCTTTGAAATGGGTTTTGTATTGATTTTAGTAACTACCCTGTTAGATGACGTTATGTCTTAGCGTGTCATTTCTAGATGGGCCTGCCCGGAGCAGGTCATCGAGGTGATAACTGTCATTTGGAGGGACAGAAAAGCAATCATAGCTTTTTCATTACTTACTGTTCTCTGCCTCTACCCCCCCACCCCACCCCCTTTTCCCTACCAGTGGGATCGCTTGACATATTATGGCTTCTGTGATTTAACTGTGCTCTTAAATTAAGTGCTGGAATATCAAGCTTTGGCTTTGGAAAAATAAACTTGGTGTCATGGGATCAAATGCCCTGTAGGTCACAGCCATGAACTTGTAGTAGCATGCTCATCAATTTCAAACTTGTATGGCCTTGTTCTCTTAAAATGTACAAAAGAGCCTGGTTATTATTATAAGATACTGCATGCGTGTCAGTCAGGATATACTTTAATAATTCTAGTGATATGCAATTGGCTATGAATGCCATTCGGTGCGTGCGTACCTTTAAGGTCACCCAGGTGTTCAAGGACCCTCTCTTTTTATTTATTTTTTTTTTCGTTGTGACTTTTTTTTTCTCCAGCATCTTAAAGAGACAGCAGCTCTTGACAGTGCACATACTGTTTAATCCTTTTCCCACTGGTGTGAGCCGGAACTTTCCATTCCTCCTATCTTGTTTTTTCCAAAATGTTATGTTTTTTCCAGGTGATTAAAACCACAATATCAATAAAATTGTCATACCATATAGTCGTTTCATATTTTGCAGATTTCTGTCAGATTCCAACACTAAGATTGTGAAGATATTTTTTTCCCATTTGTGGAAGAATAAAGTTTGTCAGTCTTCAGCAACAAAATGATATCTTTACCAAACCATGGCCAGCTTTAAACAAATCAACTGACAGGTATTCACAACACTAAATATATAGTTGAGTTATATGCCTCATGCATGTTCCCATAAATATTCATTTTAATCAAGGGATTACTTGGTCAATCAAAAACAAACATATTTCCTTCCCATTTTACAAAAAAAGCCAATGAAAAGAATGTAACTTGCTTCCAAAACTCCTTAAAACCGGTAAATAGGATGTCCTGGATTTCATTGAAATAAATGCTTTAGGTGTTATTAATATATACACAAGGATACTCTTTCAGATTGGGTTTCTGTAGTGCTTGTTGTTGATAAATTAACTTGTACTGAACTTGTACTGATGTAGAGCTGTTAGTGTGGGTTAATTATTGTTTGAGGTCCTAGTTCCTTGTATTTGCTATCTCCATTCTCAAATGTTGTATGTCGTACAACTTACTGAAAAAACAGAGGAAAAGTAAAGTCATGTTTGTGCATTGATTTTGCATGTGAAATGAAGCCTGCAAAACAGCTAAAAGAGATTTAACATAATGGGAAGACGTTAAAATGTTCTGGTGCCTGTGTTTGGCCTTGTCTGATTAAATTGGAGATGCAAGCTTAAGAAGCAGTACATGCTACTAGGTCATTTTAGTGCACACCTTTAATCAACAAGCATGTGTAACATTTACATGAATTTTTTGCTAAATCCCTTAAAATAGAACTGAAAATGCATTAAGTCTTACTGATTTTTTTCATCAATTATAACCACCATTATTATTATTATTATTATTATTATTATTATTATTATTATACTTTACATTCAATTTTTTCTCATGAATGCAAATGTAAAGAAGAAATTAGGATTAGCTAATACAACATCTCTGCAAATGATTGTTTTTGTAATACCACGGAAAAGAAGGATTGCTCTGCCAAATTCATAATATCATTAACTTGCAGGCATAAGGTTAGTCCTTTACATCATATGCTGAATGTGACCCCATTATTCTCAATCAAGTCATCCATCCAGACGTCCCGCAGATGAGGCTTTACCCCGACCATCCTGGAAGGGTCCCAGAACCCACGGTCGCCTTCCCACTGGAGAAGCCTCGCGCCATTCCACTGAAGGTGCTACGAGCTGTTATCAGCAAGACCATCGCATGGATGGCTGCCCTAATTGAGAATAATGAGGGTCACATTGAACATATGGTCGCTGTTGTGTCCCCCCGTCCCCGTCCCCTCTCACAAAAGCTTCAGTCAAACCTTGTCTCCCCATGCAAGATCTGCGCACAAATTAAAAAAAAGGGGGACTCTGAGATCACAGTTTGCAGAGTATTCCAAGTGACACACACTGAAGGGCATTGCCCAGTGTCAAGAGACATTGTCGCTCCATAGATATTGAAGGGGCAAAAAGCTGCCTGAGCCTTCTGCTAATAGCAAATCATGTGACTCTGAGACACGAAGATATTTAGTTGCAATCAAGGGCTTTTTGGGGTCATTTTAAATAAATCCACGGCGAGCTAATTTTATTGCGCAGCATGTAGCACTTTCTGCCGAAAAACATAGACAAAAATTCGGAGAGGAAAGTGCGGCCGGATTTACTTTGAAAGGCATCTGCTGTCTTTTCAGATGTACATATGGAAAATGGGATCTAGTGGTTTTACATGGCATGTGACTGCTGATGTCAGGAGTTGAAGAACTTTAGTGTTCCCTGGACAGTTATGTGATCTCCTTGGATTCAGAAATAAATCTTTGTAGCCTGCTCTGCCGTATCACGGCTTTTGTCATTTAATATGTCTGTAAGGAAGCTATCTAGTGCTCCCTGTTAATATTTTCTTCACTCTGGTTCTGTACCGTGTCCACGTCCCTGCAGAGAAATTAGTATCTTGGTTTTAAAATAGATGTAGTGGAACGCATTCTGGCTGAGGTGATTCTGCTCATACTGGAAAAGTCTTTTCCTGAGCTAAGAGAAATTAGTTACCTGATCTTTCTTTAGAATCACAAGAAAAAAGGAAGCAGCAAATGAAAATGTCTATGTATATTCTGTCTGTTTTTTTAAGAATATGTCCAAATATGAATAAAATTGTCTTGATTACATGTGAATACTTACCTTTGAATATCTCCCATGTCTAATTTTCAGGGTGAGATATTTTGTTGAAATATCTGATCAAGGTCAAAACTTCCATTTTCACCGATACCAAAATTAATCTAAATATCATCCCACTGTTGTCAAAAATCTCATTGCAGAAGGGAAGGCCTCAATGGACAGTGACCAAAGGCGGCCGCTTCACATTCTGTAATGTCAAAATTACATTTCTACTGTAATTTATAACAGTGGCATTTCATGGCAGTTGTAAAACATTCTGTGACATATTGATTTGCTTGATTCTGTTTCTTGAGTTATATCCTTAGGAAACTTAGGAAATCCAAAACTATTTTGATCATAACGGATCCTGCGGCGTTGCTGCCTTTCAGTGTGAAGCAGAATATTTATGTTGAAATGTATATACATTTTGCTGGATAGTATGTAGAAATACCCTGGGTACCCTGAGCAAACTCAGAGTTAACATTCCCTTAATTTCCATAAAGTCATAACATTGATACCGTAAGACATGTTGGACTCAAATCAGTTTAGTGAATAATCATTTCAAAATGTACAGCAAAACATTTTGCAGTTGCCTGTATGAGTTTAAACAGGCACAGGTACAATGATTGCATGTAAAATTGCAAAAGCGTAAGGGGCACATTCCGGATGTCATAATCCCTTAATACAATCTGATAGCTAGAGCCGTGAGAGGGGCAGGCCAGAAGGTTCGAATGTACTGTAGGATCATCCGCTGACATTTCTCCCATTAAAACAATGAAATCTGAATATTATCTCTCAATGCATGCCTTAGGGAAATAAACCTGTCTGTTGAATGCCCATAATTAAATTTTCCTTTACTAAATAAAGTTTGGCCTAATGTGAACTCTCTTTGGAGACGACGACAGCTGATGATGTTTCACATCTCCGGCAAGAAGAACTCCCCAGGTTCCTTCGCTTTGGCTTCTGTTACCTAAACCAATAACTTCCTCAAATCACTTTACATTAATCTGTCTTCTTCACTTAGTTTTGTCACTGATCTCTCTTCAGCAACAAAATTCCTATAGACTTTCTTTCCGTGTAAACCACAAACAGTGGTCTGTTCAGTGTTTACCTTTAAAGCACATGACTTGATTTAAGTATATACATAATACAACAAAAATACATTTGAGGTAATGATGTTATTCCGGGGACAATTTCCATATTCTTGTAATTATTATTATTTTTTCACCATGAAAAACACTTATTTTTCTAGTCCATTCTGCCATTTTTTAGGACATATGTCACTTAGCTAGCTAATTCATCCTTTGGTGATATAAATAATATCAGAGTTCCTCCTGGCCACCAGAGGGCAGTGCAACTTTTTCTCATTGTCTCCTCTCAGGGCGTGTCTTCATTTTGTGAAGATGTCAGACTATAAAGCTGGTTGACATTTGGCTCTCCTTTTCGTCTTTAAAAAGTCCTGACAGTCATTCTGTGCTGGTGTCTGGGTGTGTGTTGGCTTTGTTCCACTGCTTACTCATTTTGACTAACCCTGTCTTTGCAACCTTTGCTATATTACCTCCTGCTCAGCCCTCCTGCTGTATACCTGCTGCAAACAATGTTTGATCCTTAGTTCCCAACTTCAGAAAATTGCTTAGTTGCCCAGACCTGAGTCTCGCCTACGTTTCTGCTTCTCTTGAGAATAGCCCACTAGTCACCTTCAACTAAAATATAGTTGAAGAGGGAAATTTGAGACTCAATGGGCTGTTTGCTTATACTTCAAGTCCCTATAGGGACTTGGGGGGACTTGGGGGGGTTTGGGAACATGAAGTCCTGGCTTTATGAAACTAGCTGAAATATTATTATATATAAAATATCTAAGCATACTAACTATAATTCCAAACATCGTGTTTTTATATTTCTCAGCATAAAGAGGCTTCTAAGATATGAACTGGTGAAGAAGAGTTTACGATAGATTTAAGGCATAAATGGTTGTACCCCAGCCATTCTTGGGAGTGGTTTTCTGTGTTTAAGTTTAACTTTAAGAAAGTGGAATAACTCGACAGCCATCTAACTTTTGTAAACAACAAAACTAAAGGTGCTGCACTGAATTTTTGCAGATTTTTAAGACTGAGTTTCTGGGTGTTACTTAGGTAACACCCAGTGGAGCACCCTGTTTAGAGGCCATTGGTTAGAGACTCAGTGACTTCATTGCAACGCCAGCTTAGGCTTTTCCAAATTCTGAAGATCAGCCTGAAGATCAGTACTACCTGACTGCAGCAGCATGGATCTGATTTATCTATCTATCTATCGTTTATAAAAATAGAATTTTTTATATTTTATATTATATTTTTATTTTCTATAAAAAATAGAATTTTTATAAGTGGACCTCTTTGGAACCTGGGTTCGAGGATCTGTGTGTGGAGTTTGCATGTTCTCCTCATGTCATCTTGAGGCTTCCAACTGGTGCTCCCCTTTCCCCCCACAGTCCAAACACATGCTGAGGCTGATTGAAGTTACCAAATTGCCCATAGCTATGCTTGTGTGAATGAATGGTGTGTGAGTGTGCCCTGCGATGGGTTGGCACCCCATCTTGGGCTGTTCCTTGCCTTGTGCCCGTAGGGTCCAGATCTCCTGTGACACTCAAAACGGCAGTTACAGCAAAATGGATGGAGGGACACCCCCATCTCCTGAGCTGTGGCTACCCTTACCTTAAAAATATATTTACTCTCATCATGAATATTTTCTTTCCTGTTCCATCTTATATTTGATGCTAGATAATCAAGGTGCCCTATATCAATATGTTTCCTAGTCCTTTTGCAGATGAGACTTATAAATGAGAATATATATATAAAAAAAGACTGCCCAAACCCGTGGCAGTAAATCTGTCAATTATACGTGCTACTGTAGATTACAGCTCAGTACCACAAAGCAATATCACTCAAAATTGAAAATTAACACATAAGCCTCTCGTGATCACATTAGCAAAATTAAATCAAGGCTTTAACCTTGTCATTATTAATGTTCCATATTACGTGTGCACTATTGAACAGCTACTACATTACTGCGATGTACATCCAAAGTATAAAGTAAGGTTTTACGCTAAAATGCTGACCTTATACTCTTTCCAGTCTTTGACTTCAGCAATCATCCTTCTCAATGCAATTGGAAAAAAAAGCTGAACACCCTGTAACATTTGGTTATTGGATGTGTTACGGCAACCTTGTGCGCTGCAGCACTTGTAATCTTAATTCACTGCTGGGCCAGCGGACATTGATTACGCTGGTGCAACCCATTTAAAAATCATTAATTGGAGAGACGAGCATAGCTTTCAAGGCTTTTACATTTACAGTTACTGTCGTACAACCTTAGGTCTTCATCAGCCTTGACCCTTTAACTACCAAAAACATACAGCAATTTAAGTAAACCTTAATTACAGCATGCTGCTGTTGGCGACCCGGACAAGCCCTGAGACACGCGTGAGCTCTTTATATGTTCTTCAGTAAATGAATTAAAAAGATGGTCGACTGCATTTGTTAACAGACTGTCACAGGTGACCTTCTTCTCTGGCTCGGCTAGTAATGCGATACGTCGATGCCAAAAGGGAGCAGACAAGGCGAACAATGTTGTTTGAAAAGAAGTTAAATGGTTATTAAAGACAGCACGGTTATTGCTAATTTTTTTCCTTACTCAAAAGGTAAGAACTGATAAATTGGATGATGCTAAATCACTAAGGTGGCAGTACAGCATTTTACACCCGTCTGCGATTCCCTGATTTTCCGGGTAAACCTTACATGGCAGAAAACTGCATTAGTAAAAATGAGTTCAGTCAAAGTCCATGTGGATTATACAAGAAAACCTGAGAGATCAAAACATGTGGCAGTAGGTCAACAGCCATGTGTGGTGATGCTAGTATGCTGTACGGCTTTCATACTATAGAGATGTTTCTACTTAGACACGACAGGAAAGCGTGAGCAGGTGTAATGGAGCGAACGCCATTCACTTAAGTCTGTGGTTGAAACTCGCTTTTTATCAGGAAACTGATCCAAAGCACAGGATCAACCCTGACTTCATTTTAAGAATAACAAAAAGGATATTCCAGACAAACCTGAAGTCCTTACTTTCTTCTTTTTGAGATTCTGACGGGGGAAAAAGTGCTTTAAGAAACTACCGAGTTTCAGATTTTTCTTTAGCTGTTGCTAATATTAATAATAACTCAACATCACCCCCCTACAAATCTTCAGTGTTGAATGAAGTTTTCAAATAAGTATGTGCTGAGTTTCATGTAATGGGACAGTTCTTGGATTCTCTTGATACTTTGGCTTCATATTTTCCAGCTCTTCATATTCTGGCAATAAAATTTTGGGGACAACCTCCATACGGAAACATTTTGTAAACCTTGCAAGGTGATTGCATCAACATCATCAAATATCAATGGCAGGATGGAATCTAATGTGTCTCTCTTTGCTGCCTAACTGGAGAGAAACAGTTTGCTTTGAAGTGCATCTATGTGTATTTACTTAGCGAGCAGCAGGACTGTGGCCTCTTACCTTCAAGGTACGGTCCGCGATTCCTACAACCAGGTCACTGTGTGTTCAGTTTGAAGGTCCTAACTGCACTGGCAGGCATTTCTTCACACAGTCAAAAACATATATATCTGTAGGTTCTTTATTGTCATTTCGCCACATAAGGATACAAGTGTATAGGCCCCCCCCCCCCCAAATAAATGCGTATTCATTGCCTTAAGTCATAAATAGTTTTCCATTAGCCCCCAATTAAAGATTCTGCCCCCCTATAGACCTCTAACTATGCCCCTACATGCGCACTTGTGTGCCACGTCCATACACGGTTACCGTGAAATGTCCTTCCTCAGTGGCCACCATGTCATTTTGGATGAAGCAAAGATAAATTTAAATATAATACTGGAGATAGCATCCACTCATTATTGATACATCTGTCAATCAAAGATGCATCTGACCTATAAATAATAAAATATTTGGTAATTAACTGCACCTTCATAATGCTTTCATATTGCATTCATAAATTGTTCAGTACACCTTCATAATGTATTCATTAAGTATTCATAAATTACTTGCATGTATACCTTAACATCCTAATATCCCTTAAAAGCTGTAATATATGCTAATGACAATCATTATATAATGACAAACATTATAATTGTAGAATCTTGTAATGTTTGTTGTTAATGTATATTTAAGCTGTTAAGGAATGTTAGGATGTTAAGGTGTTCTATGAATGCATTATGAAGGTGCACTTATTGTAAAGTGTTAGCAAATATTTTTAGTAAATTAGTAAATACATACACCAATATGCATGTGCACACATATATACATACACACACACACACACACACATATATATATATACACATAGAATTATCTCCAGGCACATTGTGACTATGGACTGCATAAGTAGTTATGGAAGATGGATTGATGTTGCTATTGGTGATGCTTGGAATTATTCATCTGTCCTTCTATTTTGGATATTTGCTTCTCCAGCTGACCTACCCTGGGAGGCATAAAGCATAAAACAGAGGAAACTCTGGATGAGGTGTCAGCACTACCCAGGCCCATTCTAGCATTCTTTTAGTTTCTAAATACCTGATCTTGAATATTTAAGGGCTTCGGTGTGTGGCTCAGGGGGTTAAGGCCCTGTACCTGCAATCAGAAAGTCACTGGTTCAAGTTCCACGGTCAGCAGAGTCCTGGACTCCTGAGTGAGGCCCTTAATCTTAGTTGCTTCGGGGGCATCTGATCCTGCTTTCTCAATTGTACGTCACTCTGCATAACAGCATCTGCTAAACAAATAATGTGAAATGTATCTTTTGTTAATATTAAGCACTAACAACTTTTCATGTTTGTGCCATTTGAAAGCAGTATTTGAAGCAGCTTTATCAGGTCTAGAATTATTCCTGATGCATAATTCTCAAACCTTTCACTGGGTGCACGCTTAACCTTTGCGTGAACTTATCTCATCAGTCAGGTTTTGGAATGCAGCTACCCTCAATTTGAAAATGAAAAAAAACAAGTAGAGATTGTTTGGTCATTTAGGAAAATTTGAAAGTAAACAAATGTGCACTTACTCCCTGATGAACGATGTCATATTTCCATGAGGAGTTGACGTGGAACAGGTTAAATACCTGTGTTGTTGTTTCTGGAAAGGGAAGACTCTTGTAAAAAGTTCATGGAAATGATAAATCTCGCAGCCACCCTCCTTCCAAAAGGGCAGCCATTTTCAAATGCTGTAAATCATGGTACTCTGCCAGTCCTCTCCCATTTCTATCTCCCATAAAATATTGCAATTCATTTTTCACCGCAGCGACTGCCTCAGCACAGCAGGCTGTCGAGACTCATTTTAACTAATAAATAAATATTTGGGTGTCCAAAATTTTCTTGTTATCTAAGTTATATGATTTCGCTTTGAGCGTAAGCTTAATATTTCACCCCAGTACTTAATGTCAGTTTAGCTGGATTTGGGTTTGAATTTTTTTTTTTAATAAAACCTGTTCGCTATATGTCTGCCGCCACGTTATAAAGAATTCTTTCCAAGCATGGATTTGTGGATATGTAAAGTGACCTTATTTAGTGTTAGTGAATTTATTAATCCACAGGCTATCCAGAAGCAGTGGCCTTAATTTTCATGCCAACAAGCTTTCTCTCTGCATGTTGTGAAAACCCCCCTTTGAGTCATAAATCACTTTACTGGTTCTGAAGCCAAATTATCGCTGCACATCATGGTTGAATATCCATTTTTTCGGACCTAAAGGTGGCTCTGCACATTTTCATTAGGATTTGAGCACTTTACAAATCACCAAATACAGAGAATCTCACAAAGAAGAATGTAGGTATCCTGTCTCCCTGCCGTTTTCTGGAACATATGTTCAAAAAGTTCCCTGAACTGTAATCAAAGACATGCCAGTATTTTCTTATCCAAAGGAAAAGCAGGTTTTAAATGTTGCATAACTTTGTCTTCCAGTGGAGCTTGGTAATCTCTGTAGACTTTGTTCAATCTGTTTTATGAGATTCTATGCGCAATTTGCAAATACATCTGTAGTGTAAATCATGGATGGCAATGGCTTTTCATTGAAGTGCCTGTGATTTAGTGCCTTGTATGCTCACTTACCAATGAATCCAAACCTGCTTCTTGAGGCAAATCTCAAGAATCGAGACAACTGCTTTCAACGTTGTTTGATATAAAATATTCATATTATTTTTAGATTTTAAAATAAATTTCTTGAAATCATAAAATAGTACTTAATGCTGTAAGTTCACGTATCGCCAGTTCAGCTAACAGAAGTCATCAGCATTAAATTATTATCAGAATAAACCATGTTGAAAATTTAGCTGAAATCCACTTTTATACAGTTAAGTAAAGTAATGCCACATTGAACAGATAAACCCAGAATCTATCTGTGCTTTCCTGTTGAAATGTTTGTTTTGGACTTGAAACTGGGTTACCTTTTTGTTGACATAAAGGTGCATCGCTAAAATGTCTGCTTAGGCTACGTTGTACAATTAATATACGTTTCTTGTTACTTTACAGAATTGGATGAAGAGAGTTAGACACAACAGTGTGAGAATAACTAGACCACGTAGGCTTACAAAATGTTACTAAGAAATTGACTTCATTCAGTCAGATTTTAAATTTAAAGAATGTATATGTACAACAGAAAAATAAACAAACAAACAAGCAAAAAATAACAGAAGCTGCATAATTTCCGTACCAACTGTATTGTTGGCTTTTACTTATTTATTTACTCTCCGTCTATATGTGAAGACCTTTGAGTTATCGCGGCCAGCACTGGAATCCCACTCACAGATAAGCAAAGAAGCTTAGGATTACCACTAGACTGAACACTATAATAAAGTGAGTCAAGATATGCATGTTGGCTGGATTCAGTGTATATTATTTTTTTTTCCATCGGAGAACCTTCCCATTAGTGTCAAACGCTGAGATTATTCAGTGGTGGAATGCGGATAAGTAGATTAATGAGAAGGCCCTGCACTTTAATTATCAATGGTCCTGGACTGTACCTTCTAGGCCATATTCCGGAGGAGGCTTTTATTTTTCCTCTGAAGGTGGGCCAGAAATAATGAGACACTTAACCGGACTGTTCCCTGCATATCTGTCATATTATAGCCGGTTGTTTGTTTATCGGAGAGGGATCTATATTTTTCTTTTTAATTTAATTACTTTGATACAGCTTAAAAGCCTCTGGCTTAATAACATGCCAATTACAAAGGAGGCCTACTTAGAATAAATATGAATATAATGCTGTAATTTATTGCTTAAAACACAAACAAGGCCCTGCTCCCTTGGTACCATTGATTATTAATTGGTACCATGGCCTCAAAGGCCAATTAAAGAGAGCCATTTAAGATCCTCCCTCGAAGTTAATGTGCATTTGTCAAAGAAATTGTGTAGCTACCTACCTTCATAGCTTTATATCAACTGCAAATCCATTAGATATTCCATGACATAATCTATGCCGCGGTCTTAAAGATTGGCATGCTGATATTGAAAACAGGTTATAATTTTAAAATTGATAGGTCACATACAAATGTAGATAAGATTATGGCCTATGCAGTAATTACTTGGCTGAGTTTATGTAAGTACTTAGCCAGATGAAGCTTAAAGCGAGGTTTGAGGGAATCTGCATTTCTTTAACCGTCCTCTGTGTATTGGCTCAAAGTCCTTAAAGAAGCCAATCCTTATTTTCCCAATATATTAATTGAATCTAGGTTTGCATGAATAGCTAATATAAGGATAGCAACATTCAAATACACTTAATTACATTGCCGCTGAGACCGCAAGCCAATAATGTGATTTTGTTTTTAGTAACAAGCAATCACCTTAATTTTCTTCACTGATACATTCCAGTATCACCTGGCAGTGGGGAAACATTATAAAGAACCCTTTCCACTAGCAGCGAAGCTCAAACAGCACAGTATAAGCATATACACCTTCATGTGTATACACACACACACACACACACACACACACACAAGTTTGTAGTTATATCTTTGTGGAGACTCTCTATTCATTTCTATGGGGAAAACTCTAATCACAGCTATCACCTTAACCCCTACCCAACCCTAATCTTAACCAGACGAAATACGAGACATTTTTACTTTTTTGATTGAATTCACAGATCTTTGTGGGAAGGTTTTTAATCACATTGTGGGGGACATTTAGTCCCCACAATGTAATGTAAACCTAATCCACACACACACACGCGCACACGCACTCACACACACACACAGACAAACACACACCTCTATGGCGGGATCCTCTGTTGCAGTCATAAAAATAAATACTGACTTATACCGTCATATTAATTGTGAGAGAGTTATGACCCTAAAATGAAAGGCTAATTGTTCTTAAAGGTTATATGGCATCTTAAATCACTTAGACAACAACAGTGCTTCAGGCTGAGGACCAAGACCTATGGTCAGTGATTTAATACCAATATAATTTACTGCTGTGATGCACTTGCAGCCCACACATATTTTACGTGTAATCTGCCTAAACGGATGATACGCAAGTCCAGTTTTAGTAATCGGTAATCGGTAAATAACTCAGGTTTTACTCATAATGTAGCCAAATACCAAGCGGAACATAAAGCTACATTAATAAAATGATGGTTAAATGCATATTTATATAATATATATATCAAATACATGACTCGGAGGAAAAAGACACATTCATGCAGCACATGCCCTATGTCGTGTAACTGGCTTCTGACTGGAGCTTCTGGAAAGTTCTCTAACATAAATAATTAAAAAATAACAATAAATTATTTTTCTAGAGAAGCAGGGGGGCTGCTTTGCAAGGTGAACGTCATAAAGAGCCGTTAATCACTTCCCCAGTGCTGTGCTGGGTTTGTTTAAGGCCCCTGCTCATTCACAGCATGTTAAAGTTAGCAGCAATAACCGTTTTATAAGCTTTCACTCTTAACGACTCTCCTGTCCTGAAGCCACAGAGGATGAGGGAAGTCAACCATAAAAAACCTTCCAAAAAAAAAATCACACTTAATTCCTATATATAGCCTTACTACCCTTATGAAAACATTCATGGTTAGTTTTATTTTTATGACACTTCTGGGTAAGGAGTTTTGAGCCATGTATGGATTAAAATGTATTCAGAGCTCATAATTTGCAAGGAAAATATTTTCGTTAATGTTGTATCGGATGCTAGTGTTTTGGTTTGGGTGGCTTCGTAATTTATTATGCCTGTTGCATTATCTGATTGGTCTGTGCATCAAGGACAAATAAGTTAGGTACAAAGCAGACAAGGTGTCACTGGATAGTGCCTCTCTCTCTGACTGCTCTTCTGCTTGGTGGAACCGATGCGTTTTAATACATTTTCTTCCTTTTCATTTTGGCAATTTTCAAAGGAAAAGTAAAGTAAATGTAAATTACCCGGGTGACTGACTCAATGCAGTCTCCCCCCGAGAAATGGATTTCAAAATTATACAGGGGTTTAAGCCCACGCCTGTAATTGCAGAAAAATAATTACAGTAAGGAGAATAACCAGAGGGAATGGCATCCTATTCATAACTAAATTAGTGAATAACTATTAATACAATTACTATTATTAGTGCTGTTATTAAATAATATTTATATAGAAGTGCGTGGGCCTCAAGATCAACATGTTTATGATTAATTAAGTAAAATATTCTTCTCACGAAGAAATTTCCTGTTTTAAGATCTTCACTTAACTTTTCTTTTATATAAACACTGACCACTTATTTATTACAGCAGTTCCCAATGGTTTTAGTTATATATATATATATATATATAGAGAGAGAGGTGACAAATAAAGCAGTGCAAGTTGAATGCATGTATGTGTTTACGTGCTGCAGTTTTCAAGCAGGGATGTGGACTAGCTCTACCCTAATGTTCTGACCTTGACGTGTGACCTGGCAGACACAGCTGGTGCATCTATTGCCTATTTGAGATGATGACAACCTTAACAGCTACTTCAAGTATATAACTGTGAATTTACAATACAAAAGGGGATCTCTCTTGCATTGTTTTGTCAGCAACGTTTCCTTTATGCATGTGATGCAATGCGGTGAAATCAGAGGTCATGTCACACCCAGGACAGTCTGTGAAGTTCTTTGAAGCACGACGTAACCCTTTTTTGGAAGTTTCCAGACAAAACAACAAAAGTCACATGTAGCAGACGAATTATAGTTAAACAGGCATGTTTGTAATATCCTTAATGAGGTATTCGTAATACCGATCTTCGCAAGGCCTCGTCTATTTGTCGTTTGTACTCCGCTCTTCCTTCTCCAGATACGCGGAACTTCGACGTACTCCCTGGTTGTACTTTCTGAAGGATGATGAAAGCAAACGCTCGTGTCCCACCCTTCCGTCCCTCCCCCGGATCAGACTGATTTACTGTCACTGTGTGCCTCACCTTGCCCAGGTTAAAAAAAAATGGCGGGATGGTAAACTGGGCATTCGTTTCAGTTCATCTGCATCCCCTATGGTCCCTTTCTGTCCAGGGAAGTGCCATGAGGAAACGAGCGGTTATGGGTGAGATCAGCTGATTTGAAGGAGGTTTTGGAACCTTCCACATCAGGGATTCTTTAATGGAAAACCAGGTCTGACGTGACTGCTGGTGTCACGCCCACGCAGGCAGGACCCAGCAGAGGTGTAGCCGTCTGTAAGATAAAGCGTTCTATAAAACAGGCCACCAGACCAGAGCACATCGTGAAGTATTGAGCCAATGTATTTGAGCCTTACCAAGCGCTATTTTGTCTCTTGTCTTCCCTCGCTCCTTGCCCAGTCTTGTCCGTCTGGTGTTAACCTGTTGTCTTACCTCTTCCCTTTCCGCAGCCTGGCTCCCGTACCTGACCTGCTTCCCTCGCCCGATCCCGATCGTCTCGTCTTCCCCTCCCTGTGTGGTCATGTCCCGTGCCTACCTGTTGGACAGATTCCCCGGCTTTCGACCCCAACGCCCGTACCAAGACCCTGCCTCAGTCTTACCCTTTCTTGTACCTTTGCCTCATCTTCATGAGTAAAAGCTTCGGTTCCCCGCACTCCTGGATCCGTATTTCTCTGTCCGGGTGCACGCCACAGCTGGCTCATAAAGAGTAACTAGTGTTCCTTTTCTTTAGAGTTGCATATATATGCCCGGAGACCTTTATTTGACCAAACCAAAAGTTGAATTCTTATGTTAAATGGAATCTTTGAAAATTTGGGGGATATCTGGCATCACACGACTAAAATTGACAGCGATGATCATCATTTCAGGGTTTAACAGAATTATCATTCACAGCTTTTTTGGCTATTTATTAATCATACTGCACGGAGTCACATTCGGTTCAGATGTATTCTGTCACTTCGGATCTGATTTTTGTGATGTATCCTTGTGACGATCGTGAAAGACAGTTATGCATTCAATAGCATTAAAATGAATCTTTCCAATACACCTTTTAAAGTCAAAGCAAGTTTAGTGAACATGACCAGAATCAAATTTAACTAGGATACATGGCAGATGATGTGATTATAAAGAATTGATCAACATAAAACTTAAAATAATTAAAAATGATTTTCAGATGGTCCACTGCCTCATTTTTTCTTAGGTTGACCCCTGTTATTGGCCTATAGTAATTGCCGCAGAAATACTGGTGTTTTCATTGACTTGTATGGAAAGAATTTTGATGGTCAGTGATGAAAAAAAAGCCTTGAAAACAATTAATTTCTTGAAAGGCACCTCATTTGTATAAGATGTTACAGATCTGGCAGCATTACCAGCACAGATGACAGTCTGCTAAGAGACGTCATTTCAGAGGTATTTCCAGACGACACGTTTGAGTTTCAGAATCCCAAACTTGCTCCAAGGATACACTGTCTCTGCAGGTGTCCTCATCCAAGAAGTCTTATTAATTTTCCTAAACAAACACGTTGCTCAAGCAGACAGTGCAACTGAACTGAGGTTGGTGCATCCTTACTGGATAACAGCCATAAGCCTTTCGGATCTAAAAGTTGCCATTCTGCCTGTGCAATTTATCTGTACATTGGCACATCTGAACTAAGTGCATGCATAAAATTACAGTGCAAATTATAAATCTTGGCTTGGTAAGAGAGAAGACAATCACTAAGAAGTGGGCTTGGGCATCTGATGTGTGATATGAAAACGCACATAGTGAGAGTAAACATTCTCTTATGGAACCATAAATATGTAAAAATGAATATGCATGTTATTAATATTTGGTACATTCTGCAAAATGTGGTAAACAGATGTCATGCATTAATATCATGCAATGCTGGACAGCTAGAGTGAAAATTGCTTTCAGTTTCATATTTTTGTTTTGATAAGACCTACAAGAGCTATCCCACAGGGATGCTGCTTTAACAACAAGATAATATATATTTTTTTCATATGTTTTCTTAACATTTCATATCAACACTTGCTAATCACCATGAACTAATTACCACGCTCCTTTCATGTTGCACTGATTGATGTACACAAGTCAATTCCCATGTCATTTTCTGAATTTTTTTAATTTAAGGACAAACAAGCACTAATCAGGACTGTCACATTTAGAATTGCAGTAGATGACTTTGGATTAATATTGCAGATACACTCAGTGGCCACTATTTTAGGTACACCTATGTGGGACTAGGTATAAACACCATTACTCTCCAGAACCACTTTAAGGCTGGAGGAGATGAGCGGTGAGAGAAATCCCGCCCTCACCATTGTACTGAGGTCTGCTTCTGTTAACTTTTAAGAATCTGGCCATGCTTCTCTGACCTCTTTTATTAACAAGGTGTTTTCAGCAACAGAACAGCCTCTGATTGGATATTTTCTGTTTATATCACGGCATTCTCTGTAAACTACAGAGACGCCATAGTGTGTCAAAAAGCCCAGGAGAGTGACTTTTATGGAATGCTGGAACCTCCTTATAAGGCACCAACAATCACACCTTGAAAAAAATTGCTTTGATCATGTGTTGTATCGATTTTAAATGCGCAATCACACAATATCTGCACTGGGTATACTTTGTGTAAAAAAAATGTAAAATATTCACATCTTGTTGATATATAGTAAAAGACTTTATTTGGAATATATTAACCTAACACTCTTAAGAGAAATGCATGAAGTAAGCCAGCAACATTTTGTTAAATGTGCTCGTCTTTGCCGAAGGATTGTCTGTTATTTCCAATAATGTGTTTGCATAATTTGAATTATAGTATTATGAGTATGGTGTTAAATCTTGCCTTGTCAAAACTTATCTTTGTCTTTTGTCATTGTAACATGTGTGTAAGTCATAGAATTTTCAAGTGCTTTTCACAAAAAGCAGAGTTGGGGCTCTTGAGATTTCCTTGCGCTTTGGAATGTGTGAGTGTGCTCTTTGGATCGGGGATGCAAACAGGACTCTGTGAGGAGGAAACTGTTAGAAATGCAAGAGCTTTTTTTAAAGTTTTTTTCCCCTTTTTCATGGCTGGATGGAGATGGAACAATGACAGTAATGTAAATACTAAATGAAGGAGCTGCACAGAGCAACATTAAAAAAGGGGAAATTTGGGACTCGTGCATCAGGGTTGAATGGGGAATCACAGTAGCATCTGGAAATCACCAATTTTGGGATGACTGTCAGCGTTGGATCAGATGCAGCTAAACCCAGTCACCTGGCTCTCCTTCCTGAGTTGGCCAGTGGCCACCCCCCAACCCCCCCCCCCCATCTCCATGAAGACTGTAAGACCCCAGTATACTTATTTAAAATGTTTTAGTACTCTAGACAGAAATCCTTATTATTAATGTCTTGTCTTCATTTAGATTTCAGCTGATATAGTCCCTCCATCTCTGGTCCCCATAATTCTGTTTGTGATTTTGTATCTTTGTGGCTGATGCCAGTTAATTTTAATTTTGTCACAGATACTGGACAATATGATTAATTGAAACTGATCTACCAGGTTGCACGGCAACCCGGTAATGAAGACTCAAACTCTCTGTGATGGAAAAAGGAATGGCAGGCAAGGGCCTGGTTCTGGGGACAAACTAAAGACTAGCTGAACCCAGAGAACCAGGCCTAAGACCTGGACCAAACCAGGCTGCAGACCAACCCACACCAGGCCAAACTAAATGGCACCTGACGACCAAACACAATTTCGTCTGTAACCGAACTCGAAACAAAATACACCATTTGACAAAGAACCACACCAAAACTCATTCCAGCATAACATAAATATCTCATATACGACTTCTCCACAACTGCACTTTTTTATACATCTGCTTAGGCAATGGGAATAACATATTTAGTGTACATTTTAAGTGCTACTTTTTTTATTTTTAGGCTACATGTAAGCAGTTGCCTTGTCATCTAATATGATGACTAACAAAAAAATGGCTACATTTTAAAACACTGTCTTACTCACAGTTACTTTTATCATTAAATACCTGTCAGTTCAGTTTCCAATGCAATTGTTGATGTATTTGTGAAGCTACCATTATAACAATACCTACAAAGAGGCGTGCAGTCAAGAATTCCAATATTTATAACACATTAACTGTAATATAAAGAGACACTCTGTAATGCACTGTAATGATGACCTGAAAGCATAGTGATTTGAACTCCAGAATTGATCATTTTGGAATGCAGAATTTATTTCTATTTTAAAGTACAATAACTTGTTGGTATGCTAATAAGTCAGTTTATGGTGAACTTTATTAAACTCTTTATTTCTTCTTTATTAAGTGACACGATCGTGGAAATAAAGCTCATAATTTCTTTTTCAAAGTTTTCTGGCTAAGAGTGACGTCATGTACCAGACAATTCCTGTAATGCAGCAGCTGTTGGCATCTGCTATATCCATGGCGTTTTAAGCTGATTCCATAGAGGTATGGAACATATAAGTGTACAAAATTACAAAAAAAACACACAGACATCAATTTAAATTAAAAATATGCACATAATTTGCATAGTTTCACCTGCTTGTTTTTACCCACTTGCATACTGGATTTTGTACTGTCTTTGGTTTAAGGCAGTGTTATGAGGCTATTGTTTAGTTATTTGTATACTCTTTACTCTTAATTTCTGCCCCCTGGTGTTTTCTTTATGCTGAGACCTTTAAGGATTCTTTGCTGTTAACGGTTGCTTAATGGAAGTCAAGGGGCCTTCACGGGAGGCTGCTGTATGTAGCTTATATACTTTTGTTGAGGAATAAACTTAATGTACATGATATAAACTGTGATATCTATTCCTTTCTATGACGATATGCATAAAGAATCGTGCTACATTGGCATTATGAGAACATTAACAGTTAAACTCTTGATTAAGGTGGGTTTATTGTTAGTAGACCCTTTGATATTAATATCAAATCATTCACATTTTTAGTATTATGCAATTAAGTAAAATAAATAAGAACACTGTAACTATCTTTGGTTGAAATTTGCAAGGTCTCTATGTGGTTTATACTGAAAGGGAAGTGATAAAATGTTTTACAAGGACAAGACAAGTCTACCTAAATCATTATATTTATAGAGTTTTATGTTGTAGATTTTTCTGTAGGTGAATGGGAAGAGTAATTCTACACATAACCTTCCCTTAAGGCAAAACCCAGATAACTTTATTTCACACTTTAATAATAATACAGCTATTTTATGGCACACTCGAAGGTACAGAGTGTTCTGTTTGGTATTATCCATGCATGTTTTTCCACTTTCAGCGTTGGGCAGTAGGTGGCGTGGTGGCTTAGGGGGCAGCACTGCGGCCTCAGACCTTTGAATTGAGTGCTTGATTCCACTGCCCCGTCTCTGGAGTTTGCATGCTTTTTTTGTCTTTATGTAGGTTTCCTCTGGATACTCCGATTTTTGCTCACATCCCAAAGAGGGGAGGTGTAGGTGGACTTATGCCTTTAAACTGCCGTTAGTGAGGGGACTCGTGTGAGAGTTTGTGCTCTGCAATGGACCGGCATCCAATCCAGGATGCATCCTGCCTTATGCCCAGTGCCTTCTGGGACAGGCACCAGGCTCACCGTAACTGGATGAGCTGTTTCCTGTTATGGAAGATGCATGGGTGGCTTTTATTTGTTGCATTAAGTGTCTTTAATTTAATCCACTCACTTCTTAGTCAACGCTTTCAATGATTCAACAAACTAAACAAAGATACCTTTCTATTCATGTCACAAAACCATTTCATTCTTCTCGCAAATATTTCATTGATAATGTAAAACCCTTACACGATTTTAAAACAGGAAACATGTTTAGATTTAAAGTACGTCCTACATCGACCTCCATAATACATTTCCATACTATATATACACATACATAGACAGTATATATGTGTGTGTATCTATGTATAGACATATATAGTCACACGCACATATATAGGTGCACATTTCCATATTTTGTTCAAGCAAACGCAGCCGTGTCCAAATGCAGGCTCATTTGAATATATCACTTTCAAAGGTAAGTCACAGTTAAATCAGTCTCTTTCTGTGGCATATGCCCATTGCAGTCAATCATTTCCCGAGTGGACAGAGGAGGAAGGGTAGGGGGAGGATAAGAGCAGACATGTCTAACAGCATCTGGCACGGCATTACGCTGTTACGCGGGCATCTGGGTGACCTGCCGCCTTCTCAGCTGAACTTTTGACCAAAGACAATCTACTTTTTTAAATTCCATGGGGCAAAATACTTCTGTAACCATGACTTTACAGGCAGTGAGCTTAACATGAATTATACGCATACATACATACAGGTTTGTAATAATATCTTTTTGGGGACTCTTCGTTTATTTTTAGGGGGAAACTCTAATCCCAACATGATCACCTTAACTCCTACCCATCCCTAAACTTAACCATAAGTAACCAAACTGAATATGAAACTATGGGGATTTTTAGTTTTTTGATTGCATTCACAGATCATTGTGGGGACCTGAAAAACGGTCCCCACAATGTCAAAATAACTGGTTGTTATTACATTGTGGAGGCCATTTGATCCCCTGAATTTAAAATAAACCTAATCCACACATACACACTAACCTTGACCATAATTAACCAGAGGTGGCAATTTCAGGTCCAAAATGTAAAAATCCAGTCCATTATTTACTTTCAACCAACCAGTTGAGCATAAATAGTCACAGTCACAGAGACTCAACTGGTTGGTTGAAACAAAATCTTGGTCTGGATTTATACTTTCTGGACCTGAAAATTGAACCTCAGAAAATACAAGAGTTTTTACTTTTTTAGTTTTTTGATTGGAGCAACGGATTTTTAGAAAATTGGGTCTGGTCCCCATAAGGTAAAAAAATATGAGTATTCATCATGTTGTGGGGATCCACAATGGAAGGTATATCTGGACCACACACACATACACACGCACACTACATATACAGCATGTCTGAGTCTCTGTATGTGTGTGTGTGTATACAAAGCTGTATAAATAGGTTAATCATAATAACACACCACAGAACTATTTTGAAAGGTGGGTGTGCCCTTAGGTAAATATCTTACTCTACACCAACAGCCTCCAGGTGACACTGATTGGATACGGAGCCATTTTATCTTCCAGCAGCCATTTTACTACCCAGCACAACAATGGAAATAACCGGAACGATGCTCATTACAGCTATAGAAAGTAGTATAAATGTTTTTAAAATGCAGCAAAGCAGCATTTCTTACCTTAAAACTCTGAGACATGTTAACATACTTAATATGCATTTCAAACTTTCACTGTAGACACTTAGTCATTGAAAGTTGATGCACATTCTGAGAACTGACATTTTTTCCATGTACTTTTGATAAGTGCAATTTTCACTCTACATTGATGTATCTGATAAAAGCAAACTTTTACATGTACCAACATCTAGGTGTAAGTGCACCATTGTCATGCAACACCTGTCAAAGCACATTTTCGAATGCACAAAAAGTTAATACGGCTTCTGTCTTTGAGGTCTGCTAGTTCTACACTAATAATTTTTCACCTTTATTATGCAAGAGTAGAACGTTCCCCCGCTAATTTCCTTGGGGTGGAACAATGGGAAAACATACTTGCAATTCAAATTGAATAAAACTTCTTGTCTTTGGTTAACTGTCTTTTATTCTCGGTACACTTTGCAGCTGTCGTCTGTCTCGCTGGAGGCTGATTCCTTTATATGCCTGTCACTTTGCGTTGTTTTCTTCGTTTGGATTTTTTCAGAATATGAGCACTGCAGGAGATGACTTACAGAGGGCATTTTCATCAAGTCATGCATGTAGTTTTCATAGTACTAACCAGTATGACAAATAATAAATAAAAGACTGTGTGTGCATGCATGTATGTGTGCGTGTATATAT
>JABFEA020000138.1:4563276-4573603 GCA_019775915.2 Cyphomyrus plagiostoma | reverse complement strand
ACCTTTCTTTCCCATTCTGACATTCAGTTTGGAGTTCAGGAGATTGTCTTGACCAGGACCACACCCCTAAGTGCATTTAAGCAACTGCCATGTGATTGGTTGATTCAATAATTGCATTAATGAGAAATTGAACAGGTGTTCCTAATAATCTTTTAGGTGAGTGTATTTTTAGACAGTAAAAATACGTTTAGACAATGATATACATTAACAGTAATTATTACTCAATAAAATACATTAAATAAATGATTTTTTATTAATTATTTTAATATCATTAACAATGAACCATTAATAGATTTAATTATAATAATATTGTTGTGCCGAGTGGGGACGGAACGGAGACAAAGGCACAGACGTCAGGGTATCGGGGAGTACGGGGTTTAATTACAGGTAAGGCAGGCAAAATGCAGACAGACAATACAATGACCGGACTAGGAAACAAACTGAAACATGGACTAAATACAGAGGACTATTGAAAACAACCAGAAACAGCTGATCACAGGGGGATTCCACATGGGGTTAACGAGGGGCCATGGCACACGGAAGGAGCGGATGATCCGGGCAGGACACATTGTTTGGATACATTTATTTTCTTACTTTACAAATTACTGTTTTGTTAAATGTGCTTAGATGTGTTTAGTACAGTACAGTATATGATCTTCTTTTATCCGGTTTATTTTGTGTTTAAATGCATAAAAAGCAATTAGGTGTAATTTTTGGGGGCCAGAAACCAATTAATTGGTTTTCCATTATTTCTTATGGGGAGAATTCAATCACAACTCAAACTTTTTAGGATTCAAACCCAAGTTCTGAACAGATTAAGTTCGAGTTCTGAGTTACCACTGTATTTGTAAGTAATTTGGCAATATTAATCAACAGAGAAATAAAACAGAAAATTATACTCAGAAATACAAATACTATACTTTTTAATTTTGTCATTATAAATACAAGTAAATTCTATCCATCCATTACAGGGTATAAGGCTGGGGTGCACCCTGGATGGGGAGCCAGTCCATCATAAGGTATAAGGCTGGGGTATACTCTGGATGGAGTGCCAATCCAGCATAGGGCATTAAGCTGGGATACACCCTGGATGAGGTGCCAATCCAGCACATGGCATAAGGCTGGGGTATACCCTGGATGGAGTGCCAATCCAGTACAGGGCATAAGGCTGGGGTACACCCTGGATGGAGTGCCAATCCAGCACAGGGCATAAGGCTAGTGTGCACCCTGAAGGGGGTGCCAGTCCATCACAGGGCATAAGGGTGGGGTACACCCTGGATGGAGTGTCAATCCAGCACAGGGCATAAGGCTAGTGTGCACCCTGAAGGGGGTGCCAGTCCAGCACAGGGCATAAGGCTGGGGTACACCCTGGATGGGGTGCCAATCCAGCACAGGGCATAAGGCTAGTGTGCACCCTGAAGGGGGTGCCAGTTCAGCACAGGGCATAAGGCTGGGGTACACCCTGAATGGGGTGCCAATCCAGCACAGGGCATAAGGCTAGTGTGCACCCTGGGTGGTTTTCTTTTATCTATTTTAATACATCCATTGTTTTCATTCAGAATTGGTTAAACAAATATGATATGTAATTCCTAACATACTGACACTCCAAAATGTAGTCAAAGAGGCTTGTTTTGTTCTCTTTTTTGTGTTTTGGTTTCTGGAAAGTCAATATATATTTTTTATGCTTGCATTTGTTTTGGTTTTTTTAACTAGTACACAGCACAGCTTCCAAAAGATGATGTTCAGCTCTATTGTTTCTTCTGGAAACGATACTTGGCATCAGAACCGTAAGTCAAGCCAAGACCACGAGATCTTAAAGACAATGGAGAGATGGATTCCCAGACTGAAGAAGCTGTCACTTGAATTAAAACAGCTTCTCCAGTTTATATTTACCCGTTTTAAATCATGTATTAAATTAATATATCATTCATATAATAAATACAATATGTGGTCTTCAGTTAAGATATATGTAAAATTAAAAGAATAAGAGGAAAATCTTAAATCTGCAAGAATATTTTTATGTAAAATAGTTATTTTCTTCTTTTTTTTACCTTTTATATACTTTCAGATATAATGGTGACCTTAGTTCGTTCTTCATATGTTACGACTTGTCTGCAAAAATCCACTGGCATTCCTTCCCAGCAGTGGATATGTGATCAGCTGATGAAAGTTCCTCCTTGGTATTAAGTCAAAAGTCCAGCCTTATCTCGGAATTCCTCTTATCAGAGTCGGGGAAGTGACTGACAGACTGATGTGAGGTCCTGCTTGTGCCTTTCCACATACGCGCTGCGTGAATCCCGCCACGGACAGATACTGTTAGTGCAAGTTGCCATTTTCTGCTTAACCTCTCAAGAACTGCTGAGTGATAGGCGTGTGAGAGACCTTGATGGGCATCCATGCACCTGCTGCAGAAGACGGAAGACTTTCTTATGAATTACACACCAGAACACAATGTCATCTTTATTTTTTATGTATATATATTGAAAACAATGTTCCTGGTGCCATGTACAGTCCACATATTTATGTATTCAATAGGCATCCACTTCCTGTTTTTGATATCCCTGCAGTGCTTGATTCAGCTTGTTTTTTGAAGCTCAAACAGTTATTTTCTTAGAGGCTTTAACTTACCGAAAGATAGGCAAGCCATCAAAAAAAAATAAAATAAATAAATATAAAAAAACAGGACTGTGTCTTTAAAAGAGAACTTGAAAATGGAAATTTAAAACGGAGTAGCTTCCATCTGTTAGAAGCGGCTAACCTTTGGATGACCTGCCAAGGAACTCTAGAATTTGCTTAGTATTAAAAAGAGAATTTGTATCTGACGAGGTTGTTTTCATGGAAGTAGTCTTAAGATGGTGGAAGAATTACTGACACCTTTTGGTAGAATGCTGTACATTTATTTTCCATTTCATATACACTTTGTTCATAAACAGCACGAGTATTTTTGCAACTT
The DNA here is from genome assembly GCA_019775915.2 of Cyphomyrus plagiostoma. Taxonomy (NCBI): domain Eukaryota; kingdom Metazoa; phylum Chordata; class Actinopteri; order Osteoglossiformes; family Mormyridae; genus Cyphomyrus; species Cyphomyrus plagiostoma. The sequence continues at coordinate 4,570,650 of JABFEA020000138.1, read as the reverse complement.
CAGGAAAGCATGTTGGCACAAAACAATTTTGAATTTGGTTCGAGATGGGAGAATACCACCAATAACATGGGTGGATCCAGAGATGACAAAAATAAACATGCAATAGAATTCTGGAAGAAGCAAACAGGAGGTCAGACATTCTGGAAAAGTATAGTTTCATTGATAGCCTTGGGTCAACATTGGCTTAATCGCACCTGCTAATAATAGTAATAATATGTACTGGCAGGAAAAGAAAACAGTTTTTTATGTTCAACATGAAGAAGTGTTATGTCTATGCAAAGTGTTCTTAAAATCTCACCAAATTGTGCAAGGAGTCTATTTTCAAACGCAAGATAACTTAATGTTGTGCTGATGTTACTCCTCCAACCATACTGGTCAGGATGCCTGTAGACTATCACAGGCATACATATTCACACAATTAATCTCACGGTATAGACAATTTACAGAGCCCAAACACAAACAGCATCACTGTATTTATTTGGGTTGTGGGAAGAAGCTGAATTGTGCAGAGGACACCTAAATGATTTCACACACCAGGGTTTCAACTCCCAAGCCTGGCAGTCTATAGCCAATGTACCACCCTACGAAATGTTTTTGTATTATTCAGAACTAAATTCTCCATTTGGATTTTCCTTTGTGTTTTACGTTCATGAAGACAAAAACGACTCACCTTTAGCTAAACTGCTTGTTCATCCACCCATCCATCCATTATCTACCGCTTTTCTGGGTTGGGTCACGGGGGCAGCAGTCTAAGCAGGGAAACCTAGACTTCCCTCTCCCTAGCCACTTCAACCAGCTCTTCTGGGGGAAATCTCTCTCCAGTGTGTCCTAGGTCTTCCCCGGGGCCTCCTCCCAGTGGGACATGCCTGCAACACCTCACCAGGGAGGCGTCCAGGCGGCATCCTTATCAGATGCCCGAGCCACCTCATCTGGCTCCTCTTGAAGCAGAGGAACAGCGGCTCTACTCTGAGTCCTTCTCGAATGACTGAGCTTCTCACCCTATCTCTAAGGGAGAGCCCAGCCACCCTGTGGAGGAAGCCATTTTGGCCACTTGTATTCGAGACCTCGTTCTTTCGGTCACTACCCAAAGCTCATGACCATAGGTGAGGGCAGGAACGTAGATCGACTGGTAAATCGAGAGCTTCGCCTTTCGGCTCAGCTCCTTATTCACCATGACAGACCGATGCACCACCCGCATCACTGCTGATGCCGCACTGATCTGCCTGTCGATCTCCCGCTCCATCCTTCCCTTACTCGTGAAGAAGACCCCGAGATACTTAAACTCTTCTACTTGGGAAAGGACCCCATCCCCAAATCGGAGAGAGCACTCCAGCCTTTTCCGGCTGAGGACCATGGTCTCGGATTTGGAGGTGTTGATTTTCATCCCAGCCGCTTCACACTGGGCTGCGAACTGCTCCAGTGAGAGCCGAAGGTTACGTTCTGACGAGGCCAACAGAACCACATCATCTGCAAAAAGCAGAGACCTAATCCTGAGGTCACCAACCTGGACACCCTCAACACCCTGGCTGCACCTAGAAATTCTGTCCATAAAACTTATGAACAGAATTCATGACAATGGCCAGCCCTGGCGGAGTCCAACTCTCACCGTAAACGAGTCCGACTTACAGCTGACAATGCGGACCAAGCTCTGACACCGGTTGTACAGGGACCGAACAGCCCTTATAAGGCAGCCCGGCACCCCATACTCCCAGAGCACACCCCACAGGACTCCCCGAGGGACGCGGTCGAATGCCTTCTCCAAGTCCACAAAACACATGTAGACTGGTTGGGCAAACTCCCACGCACCCTGTAGGACCCTGCCGATAGCATTGAGCTGGTCCACTGTTCCACGGCCAGGGCAAAAACCCACACTGTCCCTCCAGAATCTGAGGTTCGACTATCCAATGCACCCTCCTCTCCAGCACCCCTGAATAGACCTTACCAGGAAGGCTGAGGTGATCCCCTATAGTTGGAACACACCCTCCAGTCCCTTCTTTTTAAAGAGGGGGACCACCACCCCGCTCTGGCAATGCAGAGGCACCATCCCCGATGTCCACGCGATGCTGCAGATGCGTGTCAACCAAGACACTCATCAGCTGCCTCCAGTGGGTGTCCACCAGCGGGTTCGGGGATTGCCACACCAACAGGCACTGACCACCTTATGGCCACAGCTCCGGTTAGCCGCCTCCACAATGGAAACATGGAACATGGCCCATTCAAACTCAATGTCCCCCACCTCCCCTGGGATATAGGTGAAGTTCTGCCAGAGGTAGGAGTTGAAGTTCTTTCTAACAGGGGATTCTGCCAGATGTTCCCAGCAGACTGGCACTATACGCTTGGGTCTGCCAGGTCTGACCGGCTTCCTACCCCAGCAGCGGAGCCAACCCACCACCAGGTTGTGATTGATTGACAATTCCACCCCTTTCTTCACCCGAGTGTCCAAGACATGCGGCCGCAAGTCCAACGACATGACCACAAAGTTGATTATCGAACTGTGGCCTAGAGTGTCCTGGTACCAAGTGCACATATGGACACTCTTATGCTTGAACATGGTGTTCATTATGGACAATCTGTGACAAGCACAGAAGTCCAATAACAAAACATCACTTGGGTTCAGATCAGGGGGGCCGTTTTCCAAATCACGGCCTTCCAGGTCTCACTGTCATTGCCCACATGAGCATTGAAGTCCCCCAGCAGAACAATACAGTCCCCAGGAGAAGCGCTCTTCAAAACCCCTTCCAAGTACTCAAAAAAGGTTGGGTATTCTGAACTGCCATTTGGCGCATAAGCACAAACAACAGTCAGGACCCGTCCCCCCACCTGAAGGTGAAGGGAAGCTACCCTCTCGTCCACCGCGGTAAACCTCAATGTACAGGCGCCCAGCCAGGGGGCAATAAGTATGCCCACCCCCACTCAGTGCCTCTTCCCATGAACAACTCCAGAATGGAAGAGGGTCCAACCCCCCTCAAAGAGACTGGTTCCAGAGCCTAAGCCCTGCGTCAAGGTGAGCCAGACTATATATAGTCGGAATCTCATAACCTTGTGCACCAACTCAGGCTCCTTCCCCACCAGAGAGGTGACATTCCATGTCCCTAGAGCTAGCTTCTGCAGCCGAGGATCGGACCACCAAGGTCCTCGCCTTTGGCCACTGCCCAACTCACACTGCATCCGACCCCTTTGGCACCTCCTATAGGTGGTGAGCCCACTGGAGGGGAGACCCACGTGCCTCCTTTGGGCTGTGCATTACCAGGCCCCATGGGTGCAGGCCTAGCCACCAGGTGCTCGCCAGCGAGCCCCACCCCCAGGCCTGGCTCGCATGTGACCCACATGAGTTTAAGTTTGTATTCATCATAAGGAGTTTGAAAAAGTGTTCTTAAATTATTATTTCACTAAGTGTAAAATCAGCTCTATGGATGGTGTAAGCTTTGTGCAGTCTAATATTCCCGTAAATATTCAAAAAGATAAAATGATATATGGTGGTGGACAAAACACCCCACAGCATCTTAATATCAAAGACAGCAAAAGGAGTAAGACCACTCAACCTTAAGAACCATCCTTCCCTTTACACTGCCTCACTAGGTCCAATCAGGCAGCTGCATAGCCTCTCTTATCATTACTATGCAGATGATGACTAATTTTATTTAGTGTTCCCTTCTGAGGACACCAAGTGAACAGCTTTCCAAAACTATCTTTTAAACCCCTCATTCAAGTTTATGATGGTGTCTTTCAGGGATGTTAATATTGCAGCTACCTCCATTGAATCACTCATCAAGTCATCTGACTTCACCTGAAGTTCCACTCTCTTTTAGGTTTGTTTGTATTCAGGACATTATATTGGCATTCAAAGACAGCATGAAGGAATAGTGCTTACATAGTATGTTTCACTTGGTCCAACAATTCCTTGGCTTTTATGTGACCATGCATAGCATCAGACCTAATGACCTTACAAGATGGACATACCAATGGACATTGTGGCTTGAAGGCATCTGTTTTTTCCCCAAATGAGATGACTCATCAGATCATATCACTGGTTTCCAGAGTCTAGGTTTTGTGTTTCTTTCATGAGGTTAGGCATCTTTTGGCATTGGAGTCCATTGTAAGTAATTTCTAATTTAGGTGCCTGCCATAATTTCTGGCTTTGTGACATTATTGAAGTACAGTTGAGATTTGTTGAGTCACAGTTGGAGCTGTGTTAGTTGCCTCTCGGTGCTTTGAAAACTCAGATATCAAAGTGGTGATTGTCTGACCTCTGCTAGAGCTGATACACACTGCTAATTAGCCGCCTTATATGACTCAACTTTGTACTTCTGTTTGAAATTCAATGATTTAGTTGCTTCAAAGTTAAAGACCTTTTTCATATAATGTTTCTGATATTTTATCATCACCTTCACCTTCATCTATCTCTTCCTCAGTACATTTTGTATGTTTGCTATGTTGCTATGTCAGTTGATCATGGACTTAATATTTTATACTTTGATTTTACTGAAGGCGTATGATTAAAATGCCATTGAAAATGTACTTGATTTTATCATTTTAAATCCTGCCTTCTTACTTGTGCTTTCTCCAGTATTGTTTTCCAAAGTTTGTTGTGTAATCCTTGGCGGTTAAGAATAAGTATTTGTTTTTACAGGAAAGCGAATCAAATCAAATTGTATTGAGCATTAAACAAGCATATTTCTTTGAAGTATAGTACATTTCCCAAACCTGCTCTAAATACAGGTGTACATGAGGAGCCTCCTATTGAGTATATTTACAGGCAGTGTTCTCTGGCAGCTTAATTACAATCTTCTTTCATCTCATATGCAGTGCATGAAGCTACACCAAAGATTTCAGTGGCAGACTTTTATCATCATTAATATTGTTTGATCAAAGTGCATGGGGCATGTTGTGGAAATGTATTCCCCAGTAAAGCTAATCAGAAAAACGATGCCAGTATATGTGATCCCACACTGAAGTTTCTTGTTATTGAATATTAGATTCTGTCATACAGCAACCAGATCACTGCTGACTTTCAGGTCTTCGTAGCCATTGTAACATGAATTGACTAGCAGTGAGTGAATAGCCAGTAGTCAATACCGGGAGCTGAGAGGGAGCAAAAATGTGGGCCGGATTGCTAAACACTGAGCTAAATGAAATAAAATGCGAATATGCTCCATGGATCCTTTTACAATATCACCTTTTACAATATCAGGATTTAAAAATTTGGTTTATACTAGCCCAGGAAGGCTCTGATTCTGATCTGGATGAATCGGTACTGGTTTTGTCATAAGTCAAGTGCAGCAATAAGAAATTTCAATTAAATTATTTTCTTTCCACTGTTAAGAGCTGTCTTTCCCCCCCAGACAATCTAGGAAATTATGTATCGCCTACTGTAATCTGTTGTATAGTTGTATAAGGTTAGTGTAACTTTAGTGTGAAAATTAAATACTGCCTCCTCTGTATGTCAGGCATCTGACAAGTGACAGGTCACCTTCCATCTAACCTCTTGTAGATCATGACTTTCATATGTTCTTCTGAATGTGACACAGCCAGTCAAAAATCCAGCCAGAAGCTTCTTTGTATGCAGACATATATAAGCTTTGAATTTTAGCTCACTTGGATTTAAATATTTCCTGATATGTATGGAAGGGGTTGGGCTGGTTTCTGCATCTTATCTTTTATTAAGATATTAAGTGTGGGGCGTTGGACATCTTCAGCAAAGGATCATCTTCAGGCAGAAGTCTCTGGAGGAAAAAGGCCCCACATCTTGTCATCAAGCAAAGTATAATGGATCATTACACACTGTGACATAAATGAATCAGAGGATTTATTAAAGGATGTGTTCTTTGCCCCGTGATATGATAAGCATATTTTGTTTTGAATACTAATGACCAATAGGTGTACATTAATCATGCCACATTGGTCTTAATTAAATTGGGCTGAAGTGATTAGGTATGAATTGAATTAGCGTAATTGTTCTTTACAGCAGAAGGACTGTACTGCACGCATCATGTACACACGCGGACCGCTTCAGATACTCTGCATCACTCAACCAAGTACCTATATCGATATTTAGATGAAGGAAAGTATTCTCAGTATCGGCTATGATTACATATAAAAGAAGTTTCTACCCTCGAGCTGTGTGTATACTACATGAGGAGTCCTAAGGCACACCCCCCACTTAACATCATACCGTATATTACACTATTTCACACTATTCATATTATAGTTGCCGATATTGTTGCTTTTTATTATTATTCTCTTGTTTTACTATTTTATTTTTTATTGTTATTGTAATTTTATTCATTCTGTCTTTTTCTATATTTTCTTTGTATTACGGATTTCCTTTTGGAACAATTCAGGTGTAAAAACCATTCACTTACAGACGTATACAATGTTGGGTGTGTATGTGATGGACAAATCATGAGCTGCAGAAAGTATCTATTTCCACTTTTCTTAATTGTAATTGTCTCTTTTGATTTGACAGCTCAGACTCAGAAAACTGATTTCTCATCCATCACAATGTTTGGCCCAATAAGGGTTGAGGCTACATATATTTTTCCTTAGTTTTACATGTAAATTGTTGTTTCCGTTCCTGCAGTGTGTTCCAGGGGCTCTGGCTCCCTTTTTGTCTGTTACTGCAGTGTGTTCCAGGGACGCTGGGTGAAAGAGAAAGGCGTGGTAACACTGGTGGCAGAGAGCTACATTTCTTTCTGAATTTCTGTCGATAACATTAATTAATCAAATCAGATAAATGGGAGATTTGTCAGGGAGCATAGTTAGGGAGTGGTGTTATTCTGACCTATTGTAAATGTCATGACCTTGTCCTCTAAAAAAAGAAAAAAAAACAGCTGTCATTTGACATTATACATGTCTGTAACTCAAGAGCTTGATCAGTTTGACAAGAACTTTTTGTCTATTAAAAAATGATGCCTGATAAAGCTGTTAAGTTCCATATGTCATTGTTACTTTAAACCTTGAAACATGTGAGTATGTTAAAGAGAAGAAGTTTTGCTTTAGTGGTGAAAGAATGTGCAGTGCTGTGAAAGAGAGCTTTCCCGGATCCAGTTTGAATATTTTCTGATTCCTTATCAATCAGGCATTATATACTGTTAAAAATGCTTACAGTAAAAACATTTCCCTGTTAATATATATTTTAACAACAACGGATATTTAGAGTAATGTTGAGTTCTAGCTAGACATTTCTTAACACATTACTTTAAAAATATTAAAACAAGGTCCCCTTAAATATATAAGTATATGGTTATTCTGTCCTTGTGGTATAAGGTAAATGTTTTTATGTGTACACGAATTGTCATAAAGACATCTTAATTTACTTAAGATGTGTTTATTATTAATTATCATAAATGCATCCTAAATACATTATATCATATT
>JABFEA020000138.1:4537468-4556670 GCA_019775915.2 Cyphomyrus plagiostoma | reverse complement strand
CTAGCCCCGGTCCGCCCCTACTCCAGCCCTTCGTCTCTCCCTGCCTTCCCGTCCCTGTCTCATCGTCTCGGACTGACCGCCTGGATTTCGACCCTTACGCCCGCCTTTCGACCTCGAGTATTGCCTGCTGTTTCGGATACCTTTGCTGTGCCTGTATGGCTTTTCATTAAAGCCTCATTCCCTTGCATTTCTGGGTCCGCTCCTCTTTCGAGTAGCGTCACACAGTATACAAAGACACAAATTTCACTCTTATTTGAAACAAACATATGTTTATTTATCTGGAAACTGAGTACTGTAAAATCAATAGTACCATTAGTGCAAAAATAAAATCACTTCAAAGAAAAAGTGCTTAGGCTATAATGCCACCAGGCCTACTCTCTCTGAATATCAAAATAGAAATATTAAAATAAATATTTGTAGACGTAGTTTATCGGTGATTTCATGTTCATTGAAGTTTCCGCTTTTTAACAACTGTACAAAATAATGTTATTTGTTATATAAATCAAAAATGTATGTTTTCAGGATTGGCAAATCTCATGAATCTGGCATGACACTCATACTTTCAGACTCACATAGGAAATCTCATGGCAACCACATACCATTATAAACCTAAAATTAGCTACGCCAAAAGTGTATTTACATGGTTAAATACAAAAGCAGACTATTTACAAAGTAAGAACTGTTACATATGTGTGCAGACATCTCAAATTGAAAATCTCACTCCAGCCAGCTGGCCGAAGGTGGCAAACCTGTGTTTTATTTGAAATGAACAGTAAAATGCAGTTTTTGTCTGAAATGGCTTGTCATGCCGTTTGTGCTGTTACTCCGACAAATGTAAAACGAATATGAGAAAAACACGTCACATTTTATATCTTTTCGAAATAATAAGACTGCCCATATCCTATTCTAATAGTGATTAAAGGGATAGGTTTGTATGTATTTATATTGTAATAAGACATTAATTTTATTACCATTGTATGTAATGTATTCATACTATTGTATTCAGTTCTATGTCACGTAACAATGCATATTGTCAAAAAATTTTTTAATTGTACTGACTTACTTTGATTTGATAGTCCGATATGGATTACATGCAATGTTGATACAACTAATAGGCTACTTATATATCACACTTAGGCTAAATATATATCACACTAAATAATTAGACGTTGTGATCTTCCGGACCTTTGCTTCAAGAAATTTTCTCTAATTGGACGTCTTTAAATTTTAGTTCAATACCACTATCTTACGTGAACTACATTAGTTCTGATTCATCTCAGGCAAACATTTTCGTCTCGTTTTCATCCGTTGACAAAATTGTCAATGAGCTTCGTCATAGTCTTAGGCCTCATGAAATAATTTTTAATTATTTGTTTTTCATCAACAAAATGAATACTGCTGAAGACACCAGTAATATTTGCATTTCACAGAGTACTGGATGTCTATAAACTCATACATACATACATACAGACAGACAGATTCAATAATATTCAGTGTACAGTTCCTAGTATGACAAAAATATGCATATACTTTCATTTACATAAAATATGCAACTATAAAAAGTTCAATGGGCAAGAATGCAAGTATGTGTAAGTCTGCACAGGTATACAGCAGCAATTTACCTTCATGATATGGTTCAATGGGTAAATTATATAAAGAATTTACATTCCCGGGCTGGGTTTCCAGAAACTTTCTTAATGCTACATCGTTTGAAAGTTCTACCTTAAATTCTCTCTTAAAGTTCCAATGTGTTTCCTGAAAAGTTCTTTGTTAAGTTTATCTTCCATAACATATTCTTTCGTAAGGTTGGTCTGAGCCTGCCTTAGCTGACTCTTGTCGTTGTTGTCGGCTCATATTGCTCATTTAAAACAGGACTAACATCGTTAAGGGTACAGTTTCCAAATCAAACATCCCTTGACTTAAAAATAACTCATCCATATGATAAAATGGCTTGTCCGATACATGACTGCAGTCTTCATTAAGTTTCGTCGTTGCGATCTGAATGTGCAGCAAATTGGCCTCAGTAACACGCAGACTCATAATGAAAGATAAGGAACACAGTTTTCATTATGTATTTATTAATTGAGATGGAAGGGGGAGGTATTCTGCCAGTATTGGGGTGGACGTGTTCCCGCTATTTCCAACACCCCTGGATGCACACCAGGGTAAATATTAGGGTAAATATATTAGAGAAATATGTAAAAGAAGTCGATAATTACCAACCTCATGAACCAAAGTTTTGATATACTGTAACTCTGACACATTTAGAGAGGCTAAATGTGTTAGAGTTACAGTATATCAAAACTTTGGTTCATGAGGTTGGTAATTATTGACTTCTTTTACATATTTCTCTAATATATTTACCCTAAAAAAGCACCCTGGAATAGTCCTTAGAAGTGAATACTGAAGCATTTACAGTAGCACATGTTAAGATTTTCTTTTGGCTATTGGGCCATTGCTCATCCCAATATCAACGCCATGCGCACATATTGGTGCATGCAGGTGTTATATAGAATAATTAAAATAAACTGGTAATACTACAATCTAGGGAGGTGGGTTAATACACCTAATCGGCAAAAATCATATTTACGGTTAAATATGTATTTTATATTTAGCTTCTCCTCAGGTCTAATTAATGCAATATTTTGATTCCTGCAGTGTTTACAATCTCTCTCATGTGGCAGTCAAGCAGTTGATGCATAGAGGTAACAATCAATTCTCAAGCCAAAGATGTCAACCAATCTGGTGTCACAGTCACTGTTAAGAAGCTCTCTCTTAACAATCTCTTAAGAGATTATTCGTGAAACATACGTTAGAAAAAAAAAACTTCTGTAAGATATATCTTCAGAGTCTTCATAAGACGCTAAGAGCAACTGTTATTTGGAATCTCAGTCCTGATCCCACTGGGCCCACAACAATTTCATTTTCAATATTTTTTTCTATTATAAATAAACAAACAAATAAATTTAAATTCACATGGCTAAACACTGTTGTAGGGGGTATCTTGATCCACCCATCAAAACTATGGGTGGGATATTGGCTGCTACCAAGTCGAACGTTATGCTACTGATGGATTATTTTTCCCAGTGATATGTCATATTCAATAAAAAAGCTGTATCTTTAGGCGTTAAATTTGTCTGTCAGCTAGCTGAAGTAAAGAAAATAAATACAGCTATAATGCTATTGATAAGGTTCGTATTTCAGGGAGGAGCATGAACGCTGCTCAGCTTCCTTTTTCTCGTTTTTTTCCCCCCATAAAAGTAGACTTAATTTGAAAATAAAAAAAATAAATAACACATTTCCAGCATCAGCCACCCAATCATCTCGTCTTCGCTCATTGCATTACTTCCTGTGTGTTCATATCCCGTTTATCAGATTAATGTTTTATGTATTTTTTTTTTTGCTGCCGTGACACAATGGCGCTGATAAAATGGAGGCATATTTGTGTCACCTAGTGACAGACAGCAATTGGAGGGAAATTAAGTTGTACTGCAATATCATAATATACACAGTGCAAATAAACCTAGTTTGGAATAATCACAGTCTCTGTCTATTTGGATGATTTTTCTCTACCATTTTAGAGGCAGCCTTTGATGTGATAATGTTAATTCCTATCTGGTGGGGGAAAAGGCATTAAAATCGGAAATTACTCGAGTAACAATGTGTCAGTCACTCTCTCTCTTTTTTTTTTTTACATGTGCTTTATTAACTGTTAATCATTTTGTCATAACAATCCATGAACTTTAATACGGTATAACTTTAGATAATGGGTTATCATATTATAGATTTATGTCATCATGTGTGTGAATGTAAGTGTGTGTGTTTGCGTGTGTGCGCGTGTGTGTACGACAGAAAGAAAGAGCGAGCTTTTGAAAATATTGCTAATTCATGGATAAAATGCACTGATTAAATGTGAAATACTCTCAGCTGCTGAAGACATTGCTGCTTAAAATAAGATGTATTTAAGACGAATATAATTACAAGATATGCACTCAATGGCAGGACATATTTGCCAGATTTATATATGTGCAAGGATCAATATTAACTAGCAGAGAAATGTGCGAGACCAATTATCTTTGCTGTATTGTTGCCTGAGTACCTTGCTACATCATACGGGTGATTGTCCATCATCTTTCAGTCCGATGCAATTCTCATGAGTAATTTGATTCTAGTAAAGACACCAACTCTTATGCCCTCTGGCTATAAAGTTATGGAGCTGACTTTTTATGCCAGTTCAACACATTTATTTTATTGTAGATGAGATGTGCAGAACTCTGCTAATTATGTCATACAACTAAACCTGTGAACATACTCTGAAGGGCTAGAAATTACGTTTAGTGTCACTGTGTAATGTTTCTATCATAGATAAAGAAATTGCATGAATGTCATTCTGCTTTATGCCACAATGGTGTCAGACTCAATGGTAGTTTTCTTTTTTTATATAAAACTGCAATAAAATTAAATTTGAATAAGAGGTATTGGCCCACAGCCATAATTTACTTTTCCTAATGAATCTGCATTTGTTGCATGAAAAATGCATCATTTTGGTGTCTTCGAGGATTTCCATGCTCTTTCAGTTGTAAGTACGAAAATCGACATCACATAGGTGGAAAAAGAGTCTGGAATTAACCGATGGTTGTAGGTCATAGACTGTGAAAGACAAGAAGGACACTATTTTAACAACATAACAGTTCTGCCTTATAATGGTGTATGAACACATGTACATCAATCAGCTGACAAGGAATGCCCGTGAATTCATTTATAATTGAGAACTGCAGGTATGGCCATTTCTCTTAGGCCTTCAGTCTGACCCAATTGTCTAAAATATTATTAATAGTACTACAATTAGACTGTTGCCGAACAGAGCAAACATATTGTAACATAAATTGCATAAACTAATACAGCACTTCTGTTTAGGAATTTCTAGTCAACAGAATAATGAAGTAAGAATAGAAGTGTTCACAGTATTATCCAAAACTGACAGTAATCAATGCCTGGACAATGGGAGGAAAGAGCCCCCATTGTAGTGATAGGTCATCTAATAGCAAAATGGTTTGTTTACTGGTCTTTATATAGCTGGGTATTGTACACTCTAAAAATGCTGGGTTAAAAACAACCCAACCTGGATTACCTGGCAACCCAGTGTTGGGTGAATGTTGGACATAACATGTGCTGGGTTTTTTTGACTACTTGGTTTTGCAATTTAACCATGATGCTGTTGTTACAACTACTCAACAATGGGTTAAATTTATCATTGGTACTGGGATGTTCATTTATGTCTTCTATCATCATCATCATTATCATCATCATCATCATCATCATCCATCCATCTAAATTCCATATGGCTTACCCAATACAGGATTGCAGAAAGATGCTTGGAAGAAGCATAGGGTATAAGGGGACACCTTGAATAGGGTATAAGGGGACACCCTGAATAGGGGATAAGGGGACACCCTGAATGGGGTATAAGGGGACACCCTGAATGGGGTATAAGGGGACACCCTGAATAGGGTATAAGGGGACACCCTGAATGGGGTATAAGGGGACACCCTGAATAGGGTATAAGGGGACACCCTGAATAGAATGCCAGTCCAACAGAAAGCAAGAAAACACACACAAAAACAAAAAATTAAGCATTTCACTTGTTCTTAATTTGTATTTTGTGAGTCAATGATAAATTGAGTTTTGGAAACAAGCAGCAGGAACGTATCTAGAAAGTCATATTTTTAAATAATGTTTGCTATATTTAGTGAATAAAAATATATGTATGTATGTTCAATGGACATCTGTTTGTCTTTCAAAGTGATGTCTATTTTTCTTTTAAATAAATGTAATCCAAAGTCTGCTTTACATAAAATGAAAGCTCTAATACATGATTTAAAACGCTTTCACATGCAGTATAACATACATTACGATAATAGAAGAGAATGATAAAAGTTTTAGGAGCATTAACATTTGATGCATAAAATAACAGGCTGAAAAGGTAAAACAGAAGCTTTCTGGATCAAATCATGTTATTATTTTATTTTGTTCTAGGGAATGTACATCTATTATGAAATAACTAAGGTACTTATTCTGCATTATTAATATGTTTCTAAAATTTTCCTTTGAGAATGTATTTATGTGAGAGAAATATTTCTTCGTACTTTTGTTTCTGGATTTAATGACTTTTTGCACAATGTGGACTGCAAAAGGAAATGCCTCTGATATAGAGATGTTTTAACAGTAAATATACAAAGCATTCATTTGATTCCTCATTTGGGATTATTAAGTGTAGATATCTCTGTATCAAAGGGAAATGCACAGTATTTAATTGCTGCATTAGGACTATGTAATCATATTGCAACATTTTATTACAGACACATACATTACAGTTATAAAGTATTCCGAGAATAAAAGAGTAGATGACATACAGATAAGCAATCTGTAAACAACCTTACACTATGAGCAAGGATATAATCAGAGTTTAAAGGTTTCATGTTATATAACATTATAAAAATTCATTACGCTCGGATCACCAAAGCCGATATGTTTCCCTGCTGTTTCACACCTGTGCTGTGTCAGTCAAGGTTACGATCAAAGCTACCGGGCTTTTTTTTAAGTAGCATAAAAATGATTATTTAACTGCGCCTCTGTAGCCATTAGTATAGCTACGTAAGCACAGCTTAACAGTTTTGAAAATGTTTTAATGTGCGTGTCATAAGGTGATATGGACAGAGAGAGATTTTAACATTATTACTTTATTTGAGAGAAGGGGTCTTGAATATTGATCCTCCGTAGCTTCATTAGCTGAATACTGACATCCCAGATTGATGTCTCTTTAAACTGGGTCTGGGTCCTATAGCTACCCTGGGAATCATACTATTGACTCGGGGTGTTTGTGTTTCTAAGCCACTGGAGGATTTTTGTTGCCTTTAATGGGATCCATCAATTCAGCTTCCCTTTAATAATTATCACCATCCCATTCAGAGGATGCCTGGAGAGTGAGTACAGCACCTAAACTTGGGCTTGGTTACTCATTGTTTTTTGCGTCGGGAAATTTTTTGCTCATCCTTTTCGTTTATCTCAGCCTCAGCAACGTTTTCCTTTTAAGGCCCGAATTGAGAATCAAAGCAGTGCTACAAAACACAAGGGGCATATTCCATATGGAGATGCTGCAAATCCCTTTTCAAATAATTTAACACCATTAACCTGAACGCCGAAGAGGAAAAAATACATGGATCTTTGAGGGATTAGAGGACATAATTGAAAGTCTTCATTTTATTGCTTTTTTTAAAAAAATAAAAAAAAGACATTGATTTTCAAATCTCTGATGCTGTTGATTGTGGCTTTTAATAGGATATTTGATTACCTTTTATGCACAACAGTCTGGGAAGTCTGGCTTTAAAGAAAGCCAGGAGAACATCGTGCACCTTCAGTTCACCTTGCGAAGGGCGCGAGAGGCTGTAAGCTTCAGATGCCTTCGAGGCGGTTGTCTGTAAGCAAAAACAAAAGGGAAAAACATTAAGCAATCTCCGTAGACGATGAAAAGGCAGGCTAATGTTAAGCACATTGATCTGCGCTCATCTACACTCAACCCCTGCCCTCTTTGTTATCAATACATTGGAATCATCATTTGTATCAGCGGTTGTTTCTTTAATTAAGATCTCGCCCAAATCTTTGCCATTGATTGGTGCCATTAAGTTATCGACCAGCCGTCCTGTGCTGATCTCGGTCTTTTCTCCATGTTGGAATGACTTGGCTTAGAATACCATGAGGGAGGTATTATGTTAAATGCTGCATGTTCAAAAAAAGGAATTGCAAATGAATATTTTGTATAGTTCTTTACATTCTTAACATTTAAAAAAATATAATTAAAATTAAAATTATAATGACAACTCCTAAATAAAACTGATCAACTTATCGCATGCAATATTTGACCAATAGCTTTGAATGTGTTGTTTCTGAATATTATTTCGTTTTGTATAACTCTCTGTCGATCACTCCCGATAACATATGGGTATATTTTATTGCTCTCTGAAAAATACAAACAGTCCAACAGTAACCCATTGTCAATCCAGTATTATTACATACACATGTAAAGCCCAAGAAATGCTCAATAAAAAATGTTGACAGTGATTTATTTGAATACCCCTCCTCTCTTGAAAAGTCCCCGTTTGGCAAAGAAATTGTTCGACAGTTGGACAATCAATGGGAGGCATGACAACAGCACAGATTAATCTGAAAACGGCTAACTTAATATTGCGAAATAACTCATACACTAATTAAATTTGCTGCTTGACCATTTTTGTGTAATTGGCTCAGCCAATAATGGCTGGAGAACTTCCATGAGAGTGGTGGAGGATCATTCGTTTTCAGGGTAATAGTAAGAAACTGAAAGGTCAACCTACATGACTTTAACACTTGATTAATGTGGTGCTTAATAAAGATTAGATTAATAAAATGATAAGACGAGGACATTTTTATGATGGTTGAAATCACTAAAGGGAGAGCTGAATACTGAACACTGAAGCTTACAGATTTCACTACAGTGCAATTTTTTTTTTTATTTTGCGTGTGAGATAAAGGGACCTTTGCAAATCTGATATGAAGCAAATGGAGTCTCCATTAGCAAAAGTAGTTAGTCCACTTATCAGCACTTTAAGCATATTAGAGCATGGATGAATGAGAATATATGTCACAGAAATAAAATGTGCATGCTCTTCAGTCCTAAAGCCACCACGGTAGACTGAAGCTAAACTGGGCTCAACTGTTTTTCTCACCTCCAGGAAAAATGATTTTTCCTGCAGATTTTCCTAGGCAGCAAATAGTCAATTCATCATAACCAGTCCATATCCCCCTACAAGGCAGGCCTCGTCTGAGGAGGCCGATGATGATTCACACAGTCGGTGTGACCACATTCATCAGTGCAGATAATACTTATCTAATCATTGTAGAAAAAAAAAATCTATTATAGTAAATGTTTTGCTCTTTAGTCTGTGCACTGGCATGACGAGGGACGAAGGTGTCTCCACTGGCAACCTAGACACAGTTGAATTACCTTTGATTTAATTTGATGCTGATCCTGGTATTACTACCAATTCTGTGTTCTAAATAAGGAAAAAAGGGACATTTATTTTATTCTAAAAAGGGTGTAGTATGGTGGTCTTCCTACTCTAATGCGTATGGAGGAAGATACTATTCAATTGACAAAATCACCCCGCCTCAGGTACATTTTTCAGGCGCTTTACAGCTGAGAGCAGAGCCAGCCATCCTGTTGAATATCCCTCACTGAACCCCACTTGTCTCTCTCCATGGCGCGGTCCAGTTTCTACCCACCTGATAAGTACACCAAGCCCCTGAAGTGTTAAATGTGTTCCCCCTACTCATCCCACCCCCTGGAAACCCCCAGCCCCAAGAAGAGTTTAAACGGGTGAAAGGATCGGTGACGGCTTTGCATCTCCATGGGCATTTTGAACAACGCCTGTTCCACTCCGATTGCAACCACCACAAACAAATCCAATAGCTGCTAATCTGATCATCTCATCCACACTTTTCATGCTGTGTTCCCTTCAGAACCGCTTGTACGAGTTCCAGCCTGTGAGTGTGTGATAAGACACTGGAAATTTAGTCATCATCTTCTGCGCAAAGGAGCTCAGAGAAGGGATTATGATATTCCTATAACCTTACATTGGATATGGACAGGGGCATCTACTAGCATGATTAAAATCCTGTACATTGCTGTCCATCCCATCCTTGCCCCCCCCCGTCCCCCCTGGTAACACCCCCCTCCACACCCATAGCCCTGCTCTCCCCCTACACTGTTCTGCTTTTAAAGGCTGGCTTTACAAGATTAGTGGAGAGCAGCCATCATGGTTTTGGAAGAGATAGAAACAAGGACGGACTGTGTTTATGGCAGTTGCATACATCCCTAGATTTGACGACTGATATATGAAGCTATTACCCAACTAGTTCCTTCCTTACATAAAATAAAACCCAAAACATGTATGACATGTATGTGCCACAAACAAGTTTTGAAATTAAGATGAAGCTAGACTTATTCTGGGGGATATTCTGGTGCGTACAGCAGCAAAACATATATTGCACAGACAAACCTGCATATAGTATCAAAATGAAGTACAAAGACTGTACCCATAGCAAATATTATTTATTCTTATTTATTGGCAATTTATTGTGCAGTATGATTTAATAGCCATTTGAAGATATTTTGGTAAAACTTTAAGATATCATCTTTATTGCACTTTAGATACCTTCATAATGCATTATAATGTATTAGCTTTAAGGATCATATATGAGAACTTTATAGAGCATTCATGCACAATAATGTGTTATGTCTTTATGTAAATGCTTTATGAATGCATCATACTGTGTTATGAATGTGTTTATAGAGTCTGATAGACATGGAATATATAGAAAGTGCTACAGAATATTTATAGAATATAATGCTGATGACTATCGTTGAGAGCATTAAGATATGATCCATTAATAAAATAGTTGGTCAGTAGGGTTGACTACAATACAAAGTTCTTTATAAACATAATTGAAAACTGACACAAACAAAACCTTTTGTGTTCCCTCATAATAATTGTTAATGGATTTTTATGAAGATCAAGTAAATTGCCCATTTAGAACTATGCATTATTAGTAGTTCAGAAAATCGCTGATTCACTCATTATCTGCAGTCATTATACAAGGAAACAAACAGAAATATTGAACACTTCACAGGAAATGACTTCAAAAGTAATATTTTACAGACATTATTACTAAAATACACATGCTATATCAGGATATGTAACCTCCTATTGTATTTGGAACATTGAAGGCGTGCCCATTTAACAAGTGATTGACAACTCTCATGAAATAAATGGCAGCATTATTAACAATTTCAAGAGTCAAAACCTATCCAGAGAATGTTGCAACACCTAACTCACAAAATCACCAAAGGATTCAAACAAGAACAAATAAAAGACATATTATTCTTAACCTCTTGGAAGACACAAGGCAGAATCCCTTGATTGCTCCCTGGTAAGCCAACTCAATCTTGCGTTTCAAGATTTTCCACCTTGATGATGTTTGGATTAAAAGACACAGGCAAATCTAAACACAAGCATTCCTTTGTAGCTTATGACAATTTATTACCCATGTTAATGTGCACTGTTTAAAAATACCTTATATTCTGATTCATGTAATAGTATTTCACATTACTCACCAGTGCATTGTTTCTGCGCTTTTCTTGGAGATTTTGTCTTGATACAGTCATTGATTCTTGGCCATTCATTACCTTAATACAGTAGGTCTGTCTCCAATTAATGAATAAAGAGTTCATTCTAAATTGATTACAAAATATACAACGTTGAGTAGGGGTATTTGAAAAATCCAAACACTATTAAATTAGCATCATAAAATTGAGATAAATTATTTGATTGTCAAATGCAGTTTGGGCTTATTTGTGAATACTGATAAATGTTGGCACCATTTCTCTTTCAGCACTAGATCCCTCTGCATTCCCATTTTAATTTTCTTGTACTGCAATTTAACACTAACATTGTTTGTAACAATGCATTAGCTTCAGTGTAAGTGACTGTTAAGCTTGTTGATCTTAAATATGGGTAACACTATGAGTTCAGATCACTGTATTTTCCTCTGTGATGCTTCCTTGTAAAATATTTGATGAAATTTGGTCAGGACTGTATTAGCAGGCCCAAAGCAGCAAAGGAACTTATGTGCAGCAAATTACGTGGATCCAGCTACTGTAGTGCCCAAAGGCCTCCATCTTTTACTGACGTATCATTAAGCATATGAAGAAAGAACCATATTATTTCCCAAGCCTCAGCCTATGGGATTTACCATAGCCAAAATTTGCACAGAATGGCAAATCCCACTTTTGGAGATAAATGGTGCGTTTTGCTTAAACCTCATTCAGAATGAAGCAAATCAATCATTCCAGCCACCTTGGCTATTATGAGAGAGGCATCAAATGAAATTAAAGGCTTTGAGCAAAGATCCAAGTCTTAGTTGTATTTTTAATACCTGCTAATCACCTTTATTTAGCCAAAATGAAACAGAGACTGGTAACGAGGATTATGTAATCTGATAGTTCCGATGCTTTGCTGGGGAAACATCCTGGGTTGAGTCAGGATGTTCAGCTGACGAGTACATCTGTAAGACTGTGGGAAAGCGTTTTCTGCTTTAGGTGAGTCTCCACTCTTCCTGATCGTTTTAAAAATTCCGATCAAGCACTTTGCTTGACAGAAATGGGTACTAAAGTAGGAGGTGGAGATAAAGAAGATTTCTTTTTAGAAAGGAAGAAAAGATATTGCCTGTGGTTTTATCTGCTGTTACCTGTTATATTTGAAATGCCTGACAAAGAGAAAAAAATCAATATCTTTTGAATTTATTCAACCCTTTAAGCTAGGCGCTGTCGCCAAGCAGGCCAATGGCAGTATCTATTTAAAGTAATTTGCTCTTGAGATTCAAATACCGAAACTTTTTTCTAGTTTCTTTTACTTATTGGTTATTTATCATTTTTGAATCAATAAACAATGGTAGTATTTTATTCAATTTCCAGTGGAAAACTTTATACATGGATCATGAAACGCGGAGTATTAAAACTATTTACTTTATTAGCTCTGTGTAAGTGCTGTACCAGGATGTTTTTCTTACTAATCTGTGTTGTAAAACTGTATTGATTTCCACAAGTATCATACGCTTGCACCACTAAACTCCATTACATACTTGGTTGTACAGCCTTGGGAACCATTCAGTCTATAAATTCTAATTAGTTCTTGTAAAAATAAGTCAATACTAATCATACAAATGTAAACTTCATAATGTTAACTAAGATGCTTACATTCATATTACCTAACATGGTGCATTGATATTGAATATGAAAACTGGCATTTTCTTTAATATCTTTTGGCAATGGAGACATAATCAAATCTGAACCACAAGTGATTTCCCTTCAACATTGATAAAAAAAAATGTTAAATGTAAATAAGCATTTCTATGACATTTATGTATTATGTATTAAGTCTTATGGCTTAAAAGGACACTGAATTTGGAATGTTAAAATATAGATAAATGTTATTAACAGATATAATGGGCCATTATGAACCATAGACTTGTACATACTTTGTCTTTTGTGATTGTTTGTAACTCATAATGGCTTAAAGACGTTTTCTTGTAACTTGTTTGGTCTTGATGTCTGTCAGACATGTTTTTCCTTTTCACGTGTCACACCTTGGCTATTTCCATCTATTTGTGTGTTTCCTTGCTTATCTTGCTAGCTCATTTATAATCTAAAATGTCACACATTTATTTTTTTTTGATATCCAGTCTTCTCAATTTATTGCTGTAATTGTTAAATATATTTTGCAACTGTACAAAAACAGATCATAATGTGCCTCATACAGACAAGTATAGAAGTGAAACAACTG
Organism: Cyphomyrus plagiostoma; assembly: GCA_019775915.2. Classification (NCBI taxonomy): domain Eukaryota; kingdom Metazoa; phylum Chordata; class Actinopteri; order Osteoglossiformes; family Mormyridae; genus Cyphomyrus; species Cyphomyrus plagiostoma. The sequence continues at coordinate 4,543,234 of JABFEA020000138.1, read as the reverse complement.
ACATCAAAGGATAGGAAAAGTCCATTCGGAACACACACGCACACACACACACACACACACACATAAATCAGTCATTACAAAATGCATAAATAATCTTTATAAAGACCTAACCATTTATTTGTTCATGCATTGTAGCAATCATATTCAAATTATTATGGACAACAGATACAAACGCACATAAATCATTTGCTACATAACAATAAACAAATAACCACCCTAAACTTCACAATTATATCTGAGGATAAATTATGTTTTAATATATTCACCATTTACTGATAAAATTCAGATGTTATATTTTCCATAAACATAAGAACATAATTAATAATAACAAACTCACAGGAGAGACAGGAGAGATTCACTGTATTCCATACTTCTCTGCTGATACATAATGCAAATGTTATAAATTAAAATATTAAAGCACATAGAAAAAAAAACTGCAATAATATAGCAACTTTAACTTTGTTACATAGAAAGAGAGAGCGATACTGACCTAATCGCAATACACTGTTTCCGCAAATGCTGCAAATGCTGAGCTCTGCTGTGCCTTCGTATAAACAGTTTAGTACAATAGCTAATGTATTTACATCATTTCCAAAACTTATTTGACAGAAAGGGTAAAACACCTCAAGGTCACAGATGGGCTGCATTTACACCTACTTTAGTGTTTAAAGTACTTTGATGTCTTTAGCAAATGTTACCATGTAAAATGATTAGGAGAAATGTTTAATTGATTAATTAATAGTAATAATAACATTCATATAGCTAGAATCTTATATCCTGAACTAATGGAGGATGGTTTGAGTTTCCTGCTGAAAACTGACGCTTTCCTGTCCTCGCTGTTCGCCAGGGCTGAGTGGATGGATTTCGCCTGCAGACTCTCCTCAGGCAATTGGCTGACGAGCCATTCCATCCTCGCAGCAAACCTAATCTTGCTCTGGGACATTTACTTGACATGAAAGTCTATTTTTATACACTGTTGCTGTTATGTTCTTTTTGGATCCATCCTTTCTTTGTGAACCCAGCAAGGACAGCAGTCATTCAAATTCACATTCCCATGATAGTGACAAGAGTGGGCCCAGATCACAATTTCTCATAAAAGGTACTGAACCATTATATCTTTTTCCTGTAAATGTTGTCTAATGTTATATTGCATTAGACCAAAAATGTTTCAGTCCAGAAATGAATATTTCATGATCTGTTTGATTCAATGATTTTTTTCCCCTGCAAATCAACAGCTTTAGCAAAAGATACATGTTAAAATACTGCAGCGCACATATTATGTTGAGGTGATTGTTATCATGACAAAATATTTCTTACAGGAAAGATCGAACTTCTGCTGTATGTCTCCCCCTGTGTGAGAAATCCATAAACGTTGTGTAATGACTCACCGAACAATCATTTTATTTAATAACAGTACCCAAAAAAAAAAAGAGAAAAACTTGCCTCAGCTTGTGAGAGAAGAATACGGTAGAGTATAGCAAACACGCTAAGGAGTAGCTATCTGCCAGAATTCACAGAACACTTGTATTTTCATTAAGACAGGCCTTTGTACATAGTAACAATTAAATTGACACAATGGCTAGACAATGGTGAATTTGAAAAACCGCAGGTTGGCTGCTTCCCACAGCAGTCTCCCGGGCAGTGCGGAACAAAGACCTGAGGCCTAGCCATACAATGCACAGAACATCCCCTATTTCGGAGCCCCTGCTTTGTTTCATCATTCACCCCAGGAACCTCTCCAGCAAACAAAACTCTGAGCCCCAACTCAGTTCAACCGTGACATTAATATGATAATTAATTCTGGATTACTCGTCGAGACATGACACATTTGTATTGCTACAGCTTGTCGGACTGTTCAGACGTCCCGAGCTACAGTGCGCCCCATAAGAACCCTGCACCGAGTTTTGTTTTTCTTTTTTTTTTATTGGAATGTTGTTATGTGCAGCATCATCATAAATCGATGAGGCCTTTTGGGCCGAATCATTTAAAATGTTTCCATGCTTATGATACTGCAAGCACTGGAAAAGACAGCTGACTGCGGACTGGAAAATGTAATTACCAGCGCAGGTTTGCAGGCCGCTAAACCAGTCCACTGGGTTGCACAGGGGAGTATGCTGCGTGTGTCTGAAATGTATACATCTCCTTAACAATGTACAATTTCACACAGAATCTTTAAAAAGCAATTCATTCTTCCCCCTGTTTCGAAGTGTATTTGCAGTTCACTGCTTCAGATAGTTACTGTATGAGCTTTGATCTGCTTTACAGCTGTTTGCGAGTTCAGCTGCTGGTATTACTCACGTGCTGCTGATATAGGCAGGTGTAGTGACATGTTTATACATCTCTTTGTTTGTAAAATTGCATGTAAGTTTTGGGACGCAAGATAAATGAAACATTTCAGATCGCTGTTCATCGAACGAATGTGACCATTCGTGGTGCAGTTCCTATGTTCATCAAACCAGCAGGAACTTGAGGTGTAGCTGGATTTGGAAAGTCTGTAAAAAAGGGGACTAAATATAAGCCAATGCGAGGGATAAATCACAGGATGCATCAGTCAGACTCAAAGAAAGTAATAATAATATTTAATTTCAGGGGCTACACTTAAAAATGTAATTGATGCAAATGACATCACTGATTTGGAGGCTGCAGAATGATATTTAATATTTCTTATGTGGTTTTCCTAGGTTTTACACCATTCTGTGAGCCAGAATTTGCAGTTCCATTAATTCAGAGCACTTAAATAACTATACATCTTTAGCATTCTTTATCATTGCACCGACATGCTGCAGTTGCGAGCCAATATGGTGAACAGTGAAGTCTGTTGTTAGAAATAATCTGATAGGGAAAAGAAATATTTTTATATGAATCAAATTTCAATTGTTGCTATAGAGTGTAGGATACATGCACATTAATATATATTTTTCTTTAACTCAGTCAATTTAATTGGGAAAATGAAAGACCTCAAAAATGTATATGATTTTATCATTACTTGATTTATCAAAATACAGCAATAGTAACAACAGTAGCAACAATAACAATAGTAGCAAAAGTAACAATGCCCCAAAAGTTTGTGTGTGTGCGTTTGTGTGTGTGTGAATTGTGTGTGACCAGCAAAGGCACCTGAGATGGTTACATGTTATTAAAGTGCAAAAAACGAGTTACTTTGTGTGGCTTTGGTAACTTGCTTGCTAGACTTCCTTTATACTTGCTGCTTCAACAGTTTCTGCTTCTGACTGCAGGAAAAACGTCATTTTGTGGCACCTCTGACCTTTGGGTGATGCGTTATGCATCACCGTTTGAATGTATATTGCACAGGATTATTGTCCTGCCCCTGGAGGACGACAAACCACATTAGTTAGAATTACGGAATCAAAACTTTATCTTCAGCTACTCACCCAAAAGGGCTTTAGCATTTTTATGTCATAATCCCTCCATTATCCCCCCCCCACACACACACATACGCGATATAAGACATTAGGTTATTGGAAAAAAAGAAGAAATTCCCCACAGATATCATCTTAAGATGAATCTCGCAGCTCTGATGTGTCAGGAATGGAATCCAAGTATTATTTGAGAAAGGACAAAGGAAGGGAAGGGTCAGCTGTGGAAACAGAAGTGACGGCAGAAGGAGGCCACGCCTGGACCCACGCCTACGAGAGCTGGCACTGGAAACAGCCCACTTCATGTGTTAATTATGTGATATTTAACACTAGAACCGGAAGGTTCTTAGAAACAGCCATCTAAATTTCCCACAATTGGACTCAAATAGCATGTTTCTACTCTTTTGGTTTTGAAGTGAAACCAGTTGAAATGTATATGCTATTGTTTATAGGTCCAAAGAAACTATGCAATCTCAACGTTTTTCAGTGATTACAATTAGAGCCAATGAAATGAGTATTCCTGTTGACCGTGTTTAGGCATGTTTTCAGGCCGTGTTCGGTGAACTGAACCTAAAGACTGGAACTGACATTGTATCGAACCTGACACCTTCACCAATGAGATAAGATCCATATGCATATTATTGTTCCATGCACTCCTCTTCCAATGACTCTTTCTGGATAGAGGGACTGGGGGGGTTGGTTTGGGGGGGCTGGCAGAGGTGGAATCTTTTCCAGGCTCCATAGGGCACAAAGCTGGGTTACACCTTGGATAAAATGCGTGTCCATCACAGGATGGACAAGCACATACTCTCACAGACACTATGTCTGATTTACAGATGTTTAGTGAAATGATATCTCTGCAGGGGGGCATGCTAACTCCACACACGGAATGGCCTCCCAATTCCCAAGAATATAATTATGAACAGTATAAAGAACAAATGACTGCAAATTTTGCACTATATTTCATATTTTTCAGTTTTTGCACTTCATTTTTGATTCGTGATTTTATATTGTATATTTGCACTGCATATTTTAGATTACATACTTGGTGTTACGAGGCGTTATCGCACGGTCGGGAGGCGAGCCGGGAAGCAGGCAAGCAGAGCCGTTTTGGAGGACAAACGGGGTTTATTAGTGATCAACAGGGCGGACAGGAACCACACGACATGTAACGGGCTGAAACATCAATGACCAGTCTTCCGGAACTACACTGTAAATACAGAAAACAGGCAGGTAGTAACGAGAGACAGGTGAGACCAATCGGGTAGAAACACGGGGAAACAAGGTGGGCGTGGCACACACGAGGATCGGACGGAGCTGGACGTAACACTTGGTTCCATACATAGTATTTATATATTGTAATTTCTCTTTTTTACTCCTACTTCTTACCTCTTTTCTTTTTTATCTTCTATTTTTACACAGCCATATAAGGGTGACACAGAAATACATTTCACTGCATGTAGTATTGTATACGACAAATAAATCTCTTGAATCTTAAATGAAAAAAATGTCGTCTAAAGGAACTAAACACCCAGCAGAGGATTTTTACTAATTCAAAGTAATTAGCACTATTAATCAAATCATTTTTACAACATAAAAATTGCCTACTGAAATTAAGCTAGTATCTGTAATCTCGATACATATGTTGATGATAAACCTCAATCAAAACATGATCATTCCCTTGTTTCTCTAGACCTTCATTTGAAAAATCACTCCATTAGTTCCAGTTTCTGGTTTGTCAATGGATGGATGAGACCTTGTTTCCACCTGCTATGAAAAAAACACCAGAATTTGAGACTTCACAAGAAAAACCGAAGTAAAGTGAGAGTATTCTGGTTCTTATTTAATTTTACTTAATGATATGCTTCATTTACCTCAGTAAGTCATAGCCAGCTCAATTTTAAAGGAAAGGTTAATTGGTTTAAAATAATAATTGACATGCGTTTTCTCCAAAAGAGTCTCCCATCCGGAGTTACGTACAGAGAAACCAAGTTGCTTGCATTCACTGAGGGAAGGACCAGCAGTGGTGTTAAGGGGGAAAAAATACCCAAAATCTGGTCATCAGCTGCACTTATCTGAGATTGTTCTGAAGATACAGTAGGCAAGGCTACTGCAGTCATCTCTAAATAAGTCCTGGCCAGAGGGGGTCTGTCTCAGGGAGGGAAAGGTAAGTTTCAGGCAATGTTTTATAAACTGCCTTTTGTTTTGTTGCATGCAGTGTGGATCTTATGACCTGGCGATATTACAACTTGTTTTAATATGCTCAGGTTTAATAAGCTTGATGTGAAATTTCTTCCACTGCGGGAGTTGATGCTGACCTGGTCTTATTATGATGGAGGTGAAAGGAAAAACAAAAAAACATGTGCGACATGCAGAGCACACTCATATA
>JABFEA020000138.1:4523224-4537455 GCA_019775915.2 Cyphomyrus plagiostoma | reverse complement strand
ACCTCCAAGGTCATTTAATGGGGAACAATAAAGGGTAATTCCAGATGTGGTACAGCTTCTGGTCATTGCTGCAAGTTACAGTAGGGATTTTATTACAGAATTCATTGAACTTTTGCCTATGTATGATATTGTACGTTTGAAAGGGATTATAGCAGCTCTGTTTCTTCAGTTAGGTGATTCTGAGGTGGAACAGTGAAGCTAGCATGGTCTGGATGGGGGTGAATTTTAAGCTGGTGAATAAATGCTCCTTTTCCCTTTCAGTAAGAAAAAAACTCATGAATACATATCACTAATAATGTGCATGTGGAATGAAAGTTAGAACAGTAACTTTATGAAAAGGATGAAAGTAAATGAGGCATTATTTGAATAAAAATGGGTACACTCATGCAAAATGTTGACACTATGCATACCACCTCTCAGATAAAAATAAATGGCAGTACATAACGAGCATTCAACACTGCGACGGCATTAGAAGACTGAGTTAAGCACTGCTGGCTTGTGCAAATCTTGAAGGTACAGTGTAACTATTGACAGATGGATTGTATTTTACTTTCTGGCCAAAGTACAGAAACAGGTCAGAGACTTTTATGATCATGATCCTGTACATTCCAAGTATTATAAGAAAGACTGAAGTTAAATCCTGTATGTATGAGGTGGTTCTCATCTGAATTTTTAAGCGTTATTTTTTTCTTAACATTCTCCAAACAAGGTCATGCTTAGCTCTGCGAACATAAGTGGAGAGTTTCCAAGGTTAAAATGTTATTGTCACATTTGGATTCTTCTCGCAGATCAAGCAGGATTTATAATGAAATGTGGCAGAAAGTTCTCTCTTCCTGACTTGCATCGAGGAAATTTGAAACAGAAAAGTTCATTTTTCCAGAGCTTAATTATAGCCACATTTTTAGAGCCGAAACAAAATGTAAGAAAAAATAACACTGAAAGTATAAAGACATACAAGTATAACGGAATGCCAGGAGCCGCATGTAAACTTCTAAAAGGAGGGGAGAGGGGGGTGGAGGCATTGACAGATTTTCTTCATCATCAACATCATAATAATAATAATAATAATAATAATAATAATAATAATACAAATAAATAATAAATAAATAAATAAATAAATAAATAAATAAATAAATAATAATACCCATATTCCAGCTGCTTACGCTGGTCAGGATTGGGGGGGCTAGAGCCTATTCCAGGCAGGGACGGTAGGGACATGGGGTTGGGGGCTTATTTAGTTCCTACAAAACCAAACCTGCATGTGTGATTTATGGATAGGAATGTACACACAGCGAGTAATAAACAGACACAACATATGTCTTGGTCCGGGTAACAGATATATGATATACAGAGACCCCAATATTCTATGGCCATAGACTAGTAAGACCGTATTCACATCACTTATGTACCATATTACATCACTACTCGATAATCACATCAAGGTGGCACTTTAATCGTGTAATTTCCCAGTGCGGGGCTTAAGGACAGCCAGCACATCACTATGAGGTTACCACGATACTAGTGAGTAACCAGTGTTCCTTAGATTTTAATTAGCCAAATATATGTATGCTCTGCCAATTTATTGAATGACACGAATAAACGTTACACATAGTATCATGCTTTTTGCTTTAATATTTTCAGTTGTAAAAGGCTTAATCAGCCTCATGGTGAGACAACTACAAGTAAATGTTGCTATACAGTAAAATGCCTTATGTAGCCTAACAATGAGAACCTGAATGTCAAAGAGGCACAGTTATGCTTGTGCTCTTTTCTCTTTCTCTGTTTGAATTCACATGCCTTCCCTCACACATTCTAAAGCAGGGGTTCTCAAAGTCCAGACTGCAGTCCAAATGTGGACTCAACCTCAAGTTAATCTGGACCCAGCTGATGATGCATCTAATGAATCAAAATAGTTAATGTAAAAAGGCTGAACGTGGTTTGAAGAACAAAAATACAGCGTAAACCAACAAATTTCACATACACATAACTTGTGATAATCCCCCTTTCCCCAAATGACAGAGGGTCAAAACGATCAGTGAGCGTTAAACCAGCTTTATGTTAAATTTCCATTATTGTTATATGTAATATCGAATGATATTGTTAATTTATTGCAGTTCATGAAATGCTGTTTTGTTACTGAAAATTATTCCCAACCTTTGACTCGAAAATCTGATGTGGACCTTTGAGCAAAAAACTTTGAAAACCCCTGCTCTAAAGGTATGTGATGTAGGTCAGTCGCTGTGTTAAAATTTACCCTTAATGCATATAAAATATATCAGGAATTGGAAAAATACCTTTGCTATAATAATAGTTGTTTTTCAGTGAAACAAAAACCACACTGGTACCAGATTGCCACTTGTTGAGGAATAGATTACAGAGTAACATGATTTTTATTGCTGGTAATATTATTTGCTTCAAAAATAATAAATGTTATATAATCTTAAAAACAATTATCTCTACATGTCAAACAGCATATTGTTAAAGCACAATGATGATTAATTGGTTAATTATTCATTCTTCATTACTAGTGTTTACCAAATGGGGCTATAACTCCCCTCAATCAGATCAACAAAATATTTGGTGTGAAAAGGCAGTCATGATGGGAAAGAGTAACAAAGATGAACAGAATCACCTAAAAGAAAGCAGCTGAAATGCCCTCCTGCTATAGCACTGAAAGAGAGGCTGGCATTGTTTACTTTTCACCATTATGGGAACGAGTTAAGAATGTGTTAAGTGGAAAAGAGAGGGAGACGTTTTTATCTCTGACATCAAGTTCCACTGTGGTTATTTATTCATCTAATGGGACACAAGGTCAGCTCCTCTGGGCTGTTTAACAGACCTCGGGATCCTCTCTTCTCTTGGAAATGGAAACAGCTGATTATTAACTGCAATTCATAAATTCTTCAGAGGAGGCTGGAGCTGACTTGATAAATTCGCCGCCTGATGGACTCCAGGCTGTTCGGCCTGTCGGTTATAAAACACAGGCTGGCCAGGGCAGGCACAGAGATGAAACGATGCCTTCCTCTTAGAAATCTGCAGGCTAGGAAAGAGGCTGTCAACAAAGCCTTCAGGTATTAAAAGTTCTGTTATGCTATCAAATTTTATAGGTTACACAAATTTTCACTTCTTTTGTTATTCTTCAACAATTTAAACACCAGTAATAATAATTGCTGTTAACATTATTATTGTCATTGTCGTTGTTGCTGTTCAGGTAGTGGTTAGTGTTGTTGCTTTACACTTCTGGGACCTGTGTCCCAGGCTCCAGCCCAGCAGAAACTCCAGAGTTTCACAACCCTGCGTTGTATGAGCAAGTACAGGAGATTGATGGACGGCAGTGACAAGAATAATGAGCTTCTTAAGGGGTATCAGTAACATTTATTCTGAAATGAAACGTTAATATTGCCAACCCCCAACACAGTAAAGTTTACGCAGATCTTTAAATCTTCAAGCACCTCTGTCCAGTGACTGTGGCTAATTGTGGCATGTGTAATGATAATATGTAACATTGATTCTTCTGCCATATTGATATCCTCAGTATTCCTCTCAGTCTAATCTAAGCGTTAAGTTTACACTCAAAGACAAATGTAACAGCGGCCCCTTGATTAGTATAACAGAAGGGCCCCATTTGTATTCCTGTTTCGCTGTTTTTCTTTCCCACCCTGTTATGGGATTTTTGGGAAGCAACAGTTTGCCACCACAAATGATCGTGATTTTAGGCATTCAATTTTAGCCCAATACTTGTTTCTTGAAGTACTCCCTCTGGCCTGGTTTGCTAAGTACTCATCGTTTGGGTCCTTCGTGCTCTGAAGGGCCTGATCTGTCTTTGCCCCCACAATATGGAGGAGGAATCCCACACCTGGATGTGTTTCATTAGTCAGGATATGGTGACACACCTGGCTATTTCGCAGCTGGTAATGTTGCATCCACTGCATATGTCTGTGTTGTGGGTTGTGAGGTAGCTGTTCAGTTTCATTGCATTAAATGAAAAGGGATTTTGATGGATGTCCGTATTGGTGAATTCATACCCAAATACTTATTAAAACTTGGCTTCAAAAAATGAGAAGCTTATATTACACACCTTAATATCGTAACCCATGAAAAGCGTATGCACTTACGCAGGCAGGCTAGCCTTCTGTGTTTGCACCTTTATTAGATCTTTTGGGCAGAGAGAAGGCTCTGATACTTTGAAGAGGCAAGGAAATGCTTCACTAACTACCACAGCCCTGTGTGACATAATCCCATTGGGTCTAAGAAGCAAGTGCGTCAACTTCCGACAACATGTATTTGTTTTCCAAAGATGAGACAGAAGAAAAGGCCATTGCATGTCATTGAACATGATCACATTTTTTCATTGGATGAGACCTTGTTTCCACCTGCTATGAAAAAAACACCAGAATTTGAGACTTCACAAGAAAAACCGAAGTAAAGTGAGAGTATTCAAAATTGAGCAAGGTTATAATCAGTTAAATTAATGACAATGTTTAGAGTATATGGAATATATGCAGCTAATCTCTCTAGTACAATTCAGATCAAAAGGTCAGACTCAGACATTTGGTTGTACATTACCAACTTTTCGTAAATACTTCATGCTAATTTTTACTCTCAATTACAATATGAATTTCCTATTTTATCATAAATACACAAGACTCCTCTCAAATTATAAAACACCTCTTGTAGAGGATGTATACATCTTATTTTTAAAATCCGTTCTTTGATTCACATGTCTCTGTAAAAAATGCAATTCTATCTTAAAGGAGATTTAATCCTCTCGGGACTCAGGAATAAATGTCTTGTAACTTGAACCTAATAGATCATGCTTAGTGAGTTGAACTTGGACACAGAATTGTAATATGAACTCAATTATAATGCAACATGTTTGTATAAATGTACAAGCAAGGAGTTGCACTAAAAGACACCGTCATTTTTTTCTTGCTTTTTCAGCTGAATTTATTTCCTGGAATGTAATTTATGGTATGATTTGCACATTTTCATTGATTTTCAAAATCATGTAAGAGAAATGCTATAATGAATGATCATTGATTCAGTAAGCATTTGTGCTGCTGTACATTTAAATACCAACTCTCAATTTAAAAATGAAACTGCATAAAAATATGGTAAAATCTCTGTTTACTGTTCTGCTATATAGCATAGCTATAAAGCTACTACACCGTGGTAAACTAGCCTTTTGACCTTCCATTTCATCAAATCTTAAAGCTTTCCATCTTTAGTGGATGAGGCCTTGCAGCCAAAATATGTTAGGTTCAGGTTATATTATTTGTAGAAGGGAATGTTTTAGAAAACGAGAGATAAAATCCGAATGTGATTATTTTTTTCTTGGCTCGGCTGCAAATCGCATAAAAGACTGCAATCTTTAAAACTGTGCAGCTGTTTTGACTGAGAATAAGGTAGCATTATTCACAACTTCATCTCAGAAACCTGTAATCGATTTTAATAGATCGGCGACCTGTTTAGTGTTCACCTCATTTTTTCCCTTCGCGATTAAAAAAAACTTCAGCTTGCTGTCAAAGCCAGATATCATAATCTGTGGATATATGATATTATGAGATATTTGCCCATTTTTAAGCTATACTGCATATTCAATCCTAGTCTGGCTTGATTCCAAAATAGAAAATATATTGGTCAAAGATAAAAGTAAGTAAAACTTTTATCTACGCATATTTCAGCATGACTAAATAAGTAGAAACTTTTACACTGATATACATTTTATTAATCACTATCAGTGACAACTCAGATGATCAGTTTGGGCATTTCCACTTTAAGGAGAATAAATTACACTTCACAACTTTGTTTTGACTGTTGACTTTGCAGACATAAATAAACCGGTCTTGAGTGTATGAAAAAGGATGATAGCTTGGAAACTAGCTAATTTTTACAAGTTAAGGTGTTGAAATAACACCACGACGCTCTTAGTGCCTTCTGCTAATTCGAGTAAGCAAGAATAACATGGTTGATCTCCTCATGTGAGACGACTCCTAAAGGTCGGTCAGGTTAAATGGTATTTGATTAAAATCAGGAGATGGCCGACTCCTGTTCCACAGTTTACTCAGGCCTGCTGGGAATTTACCAAGAAAATAGCCTTCCTCATTTGAGTCGACTATCCTTCTCTTCACGAAGGGGGGCGGGGGGGGGGCGAGAAGACCTCTATGTTTGGCTGGCAAAAAGACTCGCCACTGTTTATCAAGCCAAGGCAAATCCAATTAGCCTGTGGCCTGCCTCCCAACCCTATTAACCTGCTCAGCTGTGAGAACGCTCAACAGTCCCTGCCAATATCTCATTTCTCCCACCGCTGATAAGATCGGCTCAAGATATTCAATGGGTCTCACTTCAGCTTCATCACAGGCACCGAGTCTCGACCACAGTGTCCGGATTCCTCCCCCCCACGGCCCCCTGACGCCTCATTCCCACCTCCCTTGCCGCCCCTTTCTCTCATGTAACTACACACAGACAACAACAACAGAAAAAATAAAAAAAGTAGGACAGGAACTTCCAGACCCATGGCTTGTTTCCTACAGACACAGATCAGGCCTTCACACAGCCTGACAGCGGGGAAACTGATTTTTCTTATCACCGCCTGTCCACAAAGGCCCAGGCCAGGCCCGTGTGATTAGCATTCCTTGGTGGAGATGTGCCAGCCCTGTTTCTATCACAGAGACAGATTGAGCCTTTCACTCTTGCTTGCGACTGACTGACACGTGGCCCAGCCGGGAGGACAACATTGTTATTTGAGTTAAGAAATCAATTTGTATCAAATGTACACTGTAATTTATTTGTTGGCTTTGAAGGGAACCTGGCTAAGATAAATGGGAATGGACTTATTTTTTCCCCGCAACTGAGCCGATAAAGTTTTTGTGAAGCTCATGATAGTTCCAGTCAGAGTAAAAGTGACGAGCATGTTTAAAGTTGCGCAGTGATCTTTAAATCTTAAAAAGAACACCTTGTCGGACATGATAGGACATTTTTTACCTTTCCCTGCTATCTGTCAGCAAGCTGCAGTGACACCTGGCTTTAGTATTTCTGCTGACATTTCCTTTATCACGCACATCTAGCTGTAAAAGACGAGTGAAATTTGTTCCTTTTTATATTTAACTCAGTTCGCGGCAAGCGGCCAAGCACACAGATCAAGATGGTCTTTTGGGATTAAAAAGATTAATTTCTGCTTCTTATATATCAAACATTTGATACAATATTAACGCACAGTGATATGTATCCTAAATGGAAGAGGGAAATTTTTTCCTAAGTCTTTAAGATCTTTTAAAAAAATAAATCTTACAGTAATTCCCTGCATTTTTAATGCTAAGATGTTCATGGAAACTGCTTTCGCCAATAATGAAATGATGAACCAGCATGGCTGATTTTTATTCCTCCCATATTTTACTAATGAAGTTGTAAGCATCTGTTATGTCAATGTTTTAAAACTTGCTGTTGCAATTTTTTTTTCGGGCTCAACAAATATTTAACTACAAAGAAAGGTCATTTTGTGAGAAAAGGTCACTCTGTGAGACCTTTTCTTTTTAGATACCAAGGAATTCTGAAAAGTGTGACACTAATATCCCTGCCACAATGGAGGCAAAATTTTTCCGGTAATTTTTCCCATCAGTTGCTTTGCAAGGCATCAGGCGTCACACGCTAACATCAGTAAGTGACCGAGGAGCTGGCAGAACTGTGAGATTAATCAAAGACAGACACTCCACAGGAGTTTCAGGAATGAACCTCCATATGGTCTCAGAGTTGACCTGAGGTAAACATGCCCCAAGCACCAAGTGACTGTATGCAACTCCGAAAAGTTTTGAATAATGAAAGTCTGGAAAAAAAGGGGTAATTTCATTTGAAAATCGTCAACTAGAATTAGACATGTCAGGCCCAGTGACTGTGAAATCCTAGTGCCGAGTGTGTATGCGTAACACGCAACTGGTTCTCAAGCATAGACACATATGCTGTTATAATGAAGCCAATGAGCTGTAATTTTACTGTGTTATCTGAGGCGGCTGATACAAGCATCTAGACTGCTGCAGATAAGGTAAAGGGTGAAGAACTGACACAAGATCAGTTCATGCTTCCCGCTTGTACTTTTTGTTGAAATGGAATCGAATATATAAAGGGACAGGTTGGGCTTTGGGTCTATGATCAGGTTTTATGGACTGAATGAAATGTCATGCTATTCAAGTAAATCATTTACAAAGAACTGAAAAATAAAGAAATGGGAGTATTTTGTTCAAAAACACTAAATGTGATTTTTCATAAATAAAATAAAATAGCAAAACTGAGGTATTATCAGTTGATAGTTGATGTTAGATGCTTCACTTCAGATTTATTTATCCGAGCACAAGCATATTTAATGCCTGTGTTTGCTGTGTGTTGACCAACAGTGATTTATTGATGATAAAAGTACAAAAAGATTTTAAAAAGAAATAAGAGTACGGTACATTCTTGAAGATTTAGGTTGAGTATAGTGGGGTCAGATTTGATTGAAATTTTAATGTTTTCACTCTGTTAATATTTATGTGTGTACTGAAACTCTACTCAGTGTTACTGAAATCATTTATTTTTGGAGTAAAAAAATCCAACATTTCATAAATAAAAGTATTCACCTCTCAGATTTGTACAATTAGAGTTTAAACTACCTTTTTGAGTTAAAAAACGATAAATACTCAGTTGGGATTGCTATATGTAACATTACCCACAAAAATAAAACTAGCACAGGACATATCTCAGCTGAATATTGTTCTTCCTCGAGAATATAATTCTCTCCTCAAGTTTTTTGCTTTTTGTTTGTTTATTCTTTTTCCCAGAGAGACGTACTACTTCCGCTTAGTATGAAACACCATATTTTTGACAGCATAACGTTGGTAAATACTCACCGGGATAATGGCTCGCACTGGGGTGCAGGCCTGCAATTGACAACACACAGTAGGCCTTTTGGCAGCACGTGGCACCACATTGACAGCTGTTAACACTTTTCATCGACTCCCCTGAGGAATGAAAACTCCTTTCGTGTAATGCAGTGTGTTATTGCTCACTTGTACTCCCAGACCTGCCCTGTGTCACAGCGTCATTCCACTTGATTCAATTACCTTAGTTAGAAGTAGCCGTAAGAAAGCTTCCAATCTCTCTCACCCTGAAGACTATCCGTCCATAAAGTTTTGATTTATGTCCTCATCTGCTGCTCTTGCTGCACATCAGTGGCTCACTGTCACTTTTTGAGAAATTTCGATGGCACTCTGGCTGACAGATGGCTCGCTGAATAACAGCTCCACTTTGCTGCCACAATTAAATAACTCAAAGTGCTGTAAGCATTGTAGTCCATCGCTCCCTCTGTGTATCACGCAACAAGCTGCTTGAGCTCAAGACCTTGGTGTGTGTGTGTGTATGTGGGGGGGGCTTAGATACTGCTTGTGTTTTCCAAAGGGGGGTTACTTACTGCCTGTGTTATCCGAAGAAATTTACGTGCAGCACACAACAGAATAGGAGACAGCTCAGGGTTGCCGGTTCAATAATAACGTCATTCTCCTTGGTGGTTTTCCTTATACTTCTTCATGGAGGAAATACCCTTATGCAGATCGAATTTCCCACTACAGATTCTCCACTAATGTCCACTTTTAGATTCGTAACCTACACATTATGCTTAATCTAATATTACAGTTAAACAATGCATCAAACTTTTGAGGAAGTCTTACTAAAATACAATCCTTAGCAGTCCATTTCTCATGGTGGAACGTTAAATATTGCATAGCAAATATAATTTGTCATTTCATTATACGTTTTTTTCCCCATACATTACACTCAGAAATGAGTGAGGACAATGCTTAAATTATATGCTATTCCTGAACCTTAAAATTATCCACACAACACTAACAAGGTGTCCCCCAGTGGCCCCAGCAGAGCGTAAATCATGTCCCTATAAATTTGCGTCCTGTTAACAATGAGAGGCAGTGGGGACTGGATGCCACTCAGCCATGGGTGTCCTTAGCTCTGGCTGCCTAAGGCCATCCTCTCTCTCAGACGCTCCTTCAGACACAACACACACTCCAAAGGCTTCAAGATCCTTTCAGGCCTGACAGTTGGGTTCCAGGCACACACCCAGCAACAGTAACCCCCTCGCCGGTGAGAATCACTTATTTGCAACAGCAAAGACCTGATTCTACCCCAAATGCAGCATGACTTAAAAAAAATATATGCAACATCATATTTATGCACATAAAGGATTAATCATGATCTGGTATATGACAGGCTTAGACTAGCACAATACTTAGGAAGGGAATTAAAATTACATTTGTTTCATACAAACAAAATTCATAATCAGTGCTTACTATGAAAATGCCAGGCTTCCACATAATTGCAAATTTATGTATTTATTTGTTTCAGCAAAGAAAATGACAGCCATCCTCAAGGGTGTTAAAGAAGGTTAAAATCAATGTCAATAGGTGTAACTAATGCCTGTTAGTGAGCATATTTTCAGGGGTCATGGTTGTGTTACAAGCTGTTGTCATGAAGATTTTATGACATATCAGAAAATGCCAAACCATTAGCCAAACTAAGTAATTCCAGCTGTCTTCTTATCGTCAAAATTTCATGCCTGAGACGCCACACTCTCTGTAGGTAGCTATTTATTTGGTTCGATAACCATTTTTGAGGGAACACCCAAATTTTCTTTTCTCTGGCAATTCATGCAGATAGTTACCACTGAATATTGGGTAACACTTTACATTACCCACTTTCTTCATAATGCATTCATAAAAAATTGAGTGCACCTTCATAATGCATGTATTATGAAGTCTTATGGAGGTGCATTGATTGGTTTACGAATGCATAAAGAAGGTACCTTATGAAGGTGCAGTTAATGTAAAGCATTACTGAATCTTGTTTTAGTTCCCTCTGTTTGGATTATAGTTTTCGGATCTGGGTTTACCACAGAATAATAAACTAGTCAAACAAAATGGAAATTTCAGCATTTGTTCTTACACACCAATACTTTTTACATATAGCTTTCATAAATAAAATGGTATATCACAGATTATTACATTTTTGGCAGAAAAAAATATGTACAGTGTACAGTATCATTCAGTGAATTCCACTGGCAGCATTATCCAAAATACAGTAAGCAAGATTGTAATCAATTCTGCCCTATCTATTCTTTTTGTTATAAAAGCTTGTGCGCCGCTTTTGCTAGTTACGCCATATTTGTTCATAACAAATCAATGAAAATGAAACGATTGATGAGGACAGAGTTTCATTTATTTTGCTTAAGGTCTTTCTGTGTGTATGTTACACCACACTGTTGTCACACCTACAGGGAAATGGAGCGGGATCCAGCCCAGCTCTCATTTTGTGTGAAATTACATGGTTTGCTTGTGCCCTGCTTTGATTCTTCAATTCAAGAACGTACTGGTTGGGTATTTAGAGGCAGAATGTATGAGAGAGAGACTTTGATGATAACTAAGTGTGTATCTGCCTTAATTTAGCTGTTTGTTTTATATTTAATTCAAACAACATTTTAGTACATTTCAAATGTATATTCCTTTGTAAATTTATTTACACTGAGGAAACTTAGAAAAGCTAGGGGGTATGTCATGAAGCAGGATTTCTTGCTTAGCTGGATAACTTGTGAGATTTAAGGTAGTCTGAACTGCATTTATGTGGACAAAGATATAGTCCCTTTAGCCCAGACTACCTTAAAACCAACAAGTTATCCGACCAAGCAAGAAATCCATCCATCCATCCATTTTCTAAACCGCTTATCCTACTGGGTCGCGGGGGGTCTGGAGCCTATTCCGGAAGCAACGGGCACGAAGCAGGGAACAACCCTGGATGGGGGGCCAGCCCATCGCAGGGCACACTCACACACGCATGCACACCTACGGGCAATTCAGCAACCCCAATCAGCCTCAGCATGTTTTTGGACTGTGGGGGGAAACTGGAGTACCAGGAGGAAACCCCACAACGACACGGGAAGAACATGCAAACTCCACACACATGAGACCAGAACCCGGGTCCCAGAGGTGTGACGCAACAGTGCTAACCACTGCACCACCATGCCACCCCACAAGAAATCCTGCTTCCAGAAATACCTCCCTCAGAGTTGAACATTCTGTTTTTGAATGATTATTTCTTGACTTTTTCAACATTAAATGTTAACTATGGACACCCCAACACAGGCTAAGCAGTTATGAAAGATAGGAGGATTGGTGTCCACTACTGAATTGCACAAGACTATTACTGTTATTATACTCAAATTAGGAAGTTAGTTTGAAAACATCTGGAACATATTAACTGCCATGCATTTCACCATTTGGAATTTAAGCATCCAAACTGCCAATTTATCATATTAAGAGCAAGAGGCAGTTTCATTTTTTATGAAATCGAAAGGGGAAAAACAGGTTGTTATCTACAGACATCAAACATATATTACGCCTTAATTGGCTAAGGAGACCTTTTAGTTTGGGCTTATAGAAACCAAATCAAGAATGTTATGCAAATGCAACTGAAAATTTATATATGTAAATGTGCTCAAAGGAAGCACAGTTTAAAAAGGATACCTTAATGCCTTGCACTGGAGCAGATGGAATAAGGATGCAGGATGTTAGCATTTTAATCCTGGTTACTGCTAATGGAACAGCTAGAATAAGGATGCAGGATGTTAGCATTTTAATCCTGGTGACTCTCTATAGAGTGGCTGGAATAAGGATACAGGCATGACCTGGGTATGATGTTAAACTGCATCCAGCCCTGCAAGTGGTCCTCCAACTTGCAGTGGAAAATGTGGGTGTTGGTGGAAGGATTGGCACTCCATGGACCAAAAAACACTCCATGACAGCTTGGACCAAACAGGCACGACAACCTTCTGCTTTGCTGCTCCCACAGGAAGGCTGCACACATCATGAAGGGTACGAGGAAATCCCCAGAAGAGTCTAAAGTGTTGGAGAGCTAGTTTAGGGTCAGGCATGTTGGAAATTGGAGCTGGTTAGGTGCTGAGGTGTCGCCCACTGCACAAGGTCTTAGTTTGAGGCAACCCATCCGGGTTAGGGCATGGAAGGTCTTGTCTCTCCAGCAAGATGACCATCTTCCTCTGCTGTCAAGGGAGTTTCATAAATACTGCATTTCAGAAGCAGCACTCTCTGAGGTACGACGTCTGGGGAGTGACCAGATCTCTGCAAGTAGGTACACATATTTTTCATCTAGTTGCTCTGATGGCTGCCATACAAAGAGAGTAGCTGTTCTTGTGTCATACAATGCATAGTGTCTGATGCCACTCCTTTAAACAAGTGTATTATGAGACTCAGACTAAGGCACTCTTTGGGTGCCTTGTCTGTTGTCTTAGTATATGCTTCAACCATGGTGAGTGATGTCTTGTTGAAGGAGATATTTTACTCGCAACATCACTCAGTAGTTGATTAGTGCCCATGAGGTAATGCCCCCCTGGTCATGGGTGACTTCAATGTGACCTCTGGCACTGGCATGACTGGCTATGAGGATTATGTTGGTCCCCATGGGTCTGGTGACCAAAGTGAGAGTGCCTCAATGTTCTTTGACTTTGCAAAAGTCTTGGTTGAAGTTGTGGTTCCAACGCCCTAAGTTGCATTGTTGGACTTGGTACCCCAATGGTGGTGGTGCAATGAAGCAGATTAATCATATCCTCATGAGCAGATGTTGGAGGCTCCTGTAGAGCTGCAGGGTCTAAAGAAGTATCTAGTTTGTGAATTCTGACAAAAGACTTGTTGCTGTTACTTTAAAGATTCAGTTTAGTTTCTGTAGGCTAGTACCTACTAGGAGAATGAGGCTGGGCTTGGTCAGACTCCAAGATCAAGCTGTGTCTGATGAGTTTGCATACAGTTTGTGTGAGGAACTTACAGACTTGTGTGTAACTCCTAACTATAGGAGGAATCTGTGAGCAGGTGACACACCATCTGTGGTCTAGTGACCCACGTCCTGCTAACAGTGGAATCGAAGCATTACGCACATCTGAATCTGTTCCTCAGAGACTTGCAGTCAGAGCAGGTGATGTAATAGTCCTTACGGATGACACTGCAGTTGTGACCCACTGGGCTGGCTATTTTGAGCAGCTGTTTTAAGCAGCCCCTCCTGGAGCCGACACCTTATCGTGGTGGAGGGGTTTGCGTGTTCCAATGATCCCAGGAACTAAGTTGCCCAGGGCTTTATGCCCCTGGTAGGGTCACCCAAGGCAAACAGGTCCTGGGTGAGGAACCAGACAAAGT
>JABFEA020000138.1:4499927-4516579 GCA_019775915.2 Cyphomyrus plagiostoma | reverse complement strand
GTTTTTGTCCCATCCCCCCCCCCCCCCCCCCCATTTTTTAAGATGGACCTGCAAGGGCCTCTAATGTTGTTGACAGTTGGACAGCGCTTGATGCCTAGATGAATTGTATTGCCTCTGTCAATTTTTTACTACTGCGGTGACCTCCGCGTGTCCTCTCCGTCGCCCCCCCTCCCCCATCCGTGTACTGAACTCATCTTTTTTCCCTCTACCACAAAAAAAAACCTTTCCTTTGTTATTCATCGGAAATCGCAAAACACACAGCTTGTTGGTGGAATAAAGTAAAGTTTTTTTTTTTATATAAAAACTTTGACAGATAACGACAGCCTTGGGAGAAATAGGTCAACGCAGACTAGAAGTGGAGAGTCGGTGTGGCTCAAATCTGCACAGTGTACATTCGATTATGGGAGAGGCTGCCTCAAATGGAACCTGTGTACTGTCCTTCAAGCCTTCCCTGTGACGTTCGTTTGATCCTGTCCAGGCTTTGAACTCGCAAGTCGAGCCTGCCTGCTTTGCCCTCATCTTAAAGTCACATCTATACATAAACATGCAAACCCATTCAAAGGCATTTTGTGACTTGTTGTGTCACATGGTAAACTTGAAATTCATCCCATTGGTTCAGCTCTTTAATTTAAATGTGCAAAATCTAATTAAATGTAATGTACTATAAGTGACAATATTCCTTATAGATGTGTGTGTGTGTGAGTGTGTATATATACACACACACACAGACAAATACATTAATTGAACTTTTATTTAAATGGATGGATGGATGGATGGATGGTGAATAAGATACGACAAATATCACAAATCATATTGACGTTATGCTTATGCATTGGTCAGTCTCATGGCTTCAGTAAGACATTTCAGATCTGCAAACGTAAATAGCCATTCCACTTATGCAGTAGGTCACAGTGTGCCTGCGGTTCACAAGCACAGTTCACAGGGAATCACCCTAGAAGGGATGGTTCTCTAATGGTAGCTCTACTGTACTAAAAATGAAAGGAAAAGATTTGCAACTAAAATGTCAATATATTTACAAAGAAACCCATAGGAATTGTAATGTGGATGGAGAAAAAAAATCCCAAGATTCCCTCTAAGAATTGTATGAAAAATATTCTTTTCTTGGAATCTCACTTTTGTTATGGCCGCCAAGTTAGCTACCTAGGTCTAGTGATGCTGACGGCCCTCGAATCCTCATTATTATTAAAGCTACCCTTCGGTGGTCAGACTTTCTGAGACATTCAGTCATGGTATAAGCAGATTTCCTCTGAATGTGTAGGCAAATATCTTCTTTAAAGAAGCTATATCAATCAGAATGTTGATTAGCTGAGCAGCGGACAGCCATGGCTGTGTGGAAATAGCCCCCCCCCCCCCCCCATCCTCTGCAGTTGGTGTTGTAGTTCTCTGGCACCATCAAACTGCACACTCTTCCGTTTCTTATACGATAACGTAATGTGACATAACACCATCCACCATTTAAGGATGGAGTGGATTTCTCTTCAGATGCATATAATAAAATTACTGAAATCTTTTAATGGAAGTTTAATGTATTATACTGTATTATTATTATTTATTATTATACAGCATTTCCTATTTTACCTTTAAAGGAATTGCAATGATACAGGACTGCTGACTGTTTTGATGATTTTTTTATTTACTTATTTATACAGTGCACCATCAATAAGGGTGAAGGGTCCATGAAATTCTTCAAATGTGTGATGAATTACCTTTTTTCGAGGGAGGGGGAGCAATTCAAAAATTATACTATTTTCAGTTAGCTATTTAATATTTATATTTTAGCTTTTTCTACCTAAAAACACATATTCCTCTGTAATTTTGTAATTAGTAGATTGAGTTGTATGCCTTGGGAAGTTAACGATGTTATAAGTGCATATTATTTTGTATATACAATCTTTGTCCTAAGAACTAAGTTACATGGCAGGTCCTGTCAGGTGACTGTCCACATGTCAGGTGACTGTCCACACACCAGCTCCCATCAGGTGACTGTCCACACACCAGCTCCCATCAGGTGACTGTCCACACACCAGGTCCTGTCAGGTGACTGTCCATGTGTTACGTGATTGTCCACTTGTCAGGTGACTGTCCACACAGAAGGTCCTGTCAGGTGATTGTCCACTAACCAGGTCCTGTCATGTGACTGTCCACGTGTCAGGTGACTGTCCACTCACCAGGTCCTGTCAGGTGACTGTCCATTTGTCAGGTAATTGTCCACTAACCAGGTCCTGTCAGGTGACTGTCCATTTGTCAGGTGACTGTCCACTAACCAGGTCCTGTCAGGTGACTGTCCATTTGTCAGGTAACTGTCCACTAACCAGGTCCTGTCAGGTGACTGTCCACATGCCAGGTGACTTTGTCATTCACCAGCTCCTGTCAGGTGACTGTCCACGTGTCAGGTGACTGTCCACAAACCAGGTCCTGTCAGGTGACTGTCCACAAACCAGGTCCCGTCAGGTGACTGTCCACGTGTCAGGTGACTGTCCACTAGTCAGCTCCTGTCAGGTGACTGTCCACTCACCAGGTCCCATCAGGTGACTGTCCATAAACCAGGTCCTGTCAGATGACTGTGCACTTGTCCGGTGACTGTCTACTCAGCACTGACCTGGTGGTCTGTGATTCTGCAGCTGGGTGATAGAGAGACAGCCACACACAACCCGTTTTGTTGCATAAGCATGCTTCATATCACCATTGTAACTAATAGTCTTCAACAGTCAGAAATGTTTGTTCTTATTCAAGTTCTGCTTGACGTTACACAAGGTAACCTTATAGAAGCATGTAAATATTGTTTGAATAACCTTACAGAAGCACACAAACATTCAATAACTTTATACACACTAACCTTATGGAAGCAAGTAAAAGCTGTCTGAATAACCTTATAGAAGATAACATGCAAGCATGTCAGTATTTCTTAAATAATCTTATAGTAACTAACCTTATAGAAGCGAGTAAGCTTTGTTCAAATAACCTTATAGATGCATGATAGCATTGTTTGAATAACCATATAGAAGGTACTGTTACTGGTAACACATCTTCCACATGGAAAGAGGGCTGTCCTAAGCTTGCATTCTATCTCAGATGGTGTTTGACCAAAACATGAGGGGCAGTACAACAGAATGAGACATACTATGTCATAAACTTTTAAATTTCTTTGTAAGACATCTCATATTTTAAAAAGTTAATGTTAATTTTCACCTTGGTGTCAGAATGAGTGCTAGGCAAAATGGGGTTATATTACAATGAAAAGTAAACATCAATAAACCCAAACATTTATCTGTTCAAATTCTATAACACTATCTATTACACAGCGGCAGCATCCCAGGCTGCATAGGGCTCAGGTCAGGGGACGTCCTGCTTGCGAGGCTATTGATTGGCCTTAATTTCAATGCGCTGTGTTTATAAGATATCGGCTTTATATATAAAAGTGGCATGTCAAGGTAATGATCAGAGGCTCACATTTTAAGAAGCGGGATATTTCTCTTCTGCATAAGGGACGACATCATTTCAAACACATGTGATGCTTCATGCCTCACTCAGGTTCATGACTTGTGTTTTTAAGTAAATGAAGACCTTCTGAGTCCACAGAATGACCCATAATATTCATTAATTCTGAAAGCATGTTGCTAAAGGATAATCTCTGCTAACATTCCAGTGACATTATTAGTCAGCATTGTTTATTTTTTCTAAGGTAAGATAAACCAGAACACGCTCAATCCAAGGTTCCTAAGGTTCACCATAACTACGTTTCTGGCTTGTTTGACTTTCCTTTATGCAAAATAGTTCAATAGCAGATGGAGACCATCAAATAGATTTTAAATCTCACAACCACAGTGTGCATCATACCTTCCTATGTCCACAGAAAAAAAAAACAAAAAAAACTTTGAACTGTGCATACTGCCCATCTCAATAATTTGATTTTAGTGAAATGAATTATGGAATAGTAACAAAATATGCAAGCTAACTGCTTAATAAGAATTACTGTCCTGTATTTTCAAATATTGTTTATATGTATATACGCCTAGGGCAGTGTCTTTTGAAAATTTTACTATCTTGGACACCACTTAATTGCTTGGTATTTTTTGCTAAAATATTTTGATTGTGTACTCATCGAATTAAAGATATTTTCACATGTTCTTAGCAATATATATTATCACTCACAACCTTATTCAGTGTAAAGTGGTAAGATTACAACTTTTTTTTTCCAAACACTCGTCGACTGTAGTGACTGCAGTGACATCTTCATTCTCATGAAAAAAAAATGCTATATTCTGGAATCGTTAAACATGCTATTCCAGTATTTGGATTTAGACTTAGGGAGCAAATTGCCAGTATGGGGCCTTCGGTGTCAGATCACACGCATGGGACTTTCTGCTGTATTTTACCCAGACCGCACGTGGTCCATTGGGCTGTGTTCATGCTTCCAATTAACTTGTTGTGATGCTATCTGCCTCGGCGCAGCCCGGACTCTGACTGCCACATCCTCTATAATGTTCTGCAGATGAACTATAAAAACATGACAGTGTAGCATCTTCCAAATGGGAACCATTCAGGAAGGCTGCTGTTGCATTTATATCCTATAGTAATGCCACATACTTTCGTACTCATTGTGTATCACTGATGATAGGAATACACTTTACAATAAGCCAGAGGTTCCTACGGAGGACTTAAATGTTTAATTCAGTTGGTCCAACCTAATTAAATTCTTTGCCCTGTTGGTATGAAAAGGATTTGCTTGTTATCAGTTTTCCACACAACTATAATATCTGTGGATCTAGGCACTGGAATTTGAGCATTTAGATCTCAGATCTTCTTTGCTTATACGGGGATATGTATGGTGTTTTGCAGGACTTTTGAAATTTTCCCTCATTAAATTAAGACAGCATGATATATTAAATTCCAATGCAATGACTGAGTATTGCTGGAGTGCATAGTAACTATTTGCATGTATGCCCATTTGTGGGGAAACACCCCCTGGGCCATTTCTGAGTTGAAAGGTTTAGCGAAAAACATCAGCCATTCACAGCTGAATCAAGGGTGAAGTCTGGATAAAAACAGAGATAAAACTTAAAAGTTGTTTAAAATTTCAAGAGGAACTGCACACTCTGCATTTAATCAAAATCAGACTTTTGGCTTTTTGATGCTGGATTTATTAATAAATATATATATGTGTGTGTGTGTGCAAACATGTGTGTGACTACATATGGGTACTATGGCATCCAGACAAGGCTTGGTGAATATGCCTCTGTCAGTCCATCCATCCATCCACCCATCCATCCTTCCATCCAACTTCTTTTTCTAGCCAGGGTCATGGAGGATATGTCTGAATATAAATTAAGATGTGAATTTGCACATGGCTCTCATCTGCATGGTTTACACAGCAGCAGTGTTTCACCTGAGTTTTTATTTGGTCACATTCATCTCATCGAACGTCCCCTGAAAACTATCAAGAGTGTGAGAGAGAAGTGCTCCAATGACAGCTGAAATACTTATAGAGCAGCCTAGTGAAAATGAACAATGTGCTCCAGACCTAAAGGAATATTACGGTGCGGGTTGATCTGCAGAGAGGGCCACTTGTGTTTAAAGTAGGTCAGGGTCCATGCTGTCTATAGCTGCAAAAAATGGCTGCATTTAAATCTTCCCAGGGGCACCAAAAGATTACTCCAAACTTTAGCACTAGTTGGGTAACAGAAGAGCGGGGGGCTGGGGGGGAACTAACGCCAAATAACAAGCTTGTGACAATTCTTCCAGCGACTTCACCGAGGGGAGTGTTACTCTGGAATGTCTAAGGCGAGACCTTTCCCCTCTGCTATGTTATTCTAACAAACAATGTCACCGAGATGGCATCCTACCTCACAGCGATTTGCATGGTTGTCACCGTGGTGAAAGCAAGTTTAAAGGTGCATCCTTTATGTGCCAAAGAAAGGATTAAAGCCTTTTCCACAAAGAGGCTTTGATTTCTTGCAAATATATATAAGACGTTCGGCTGAAAATGCAGGCTAAATCTATGACTATGGGCTTATAATGATCTTTCCTTTGAAAGTGAATGCATCAAGAAACTTTCACAAGAGTTACTTACTGTGCAGGTGTGGAAACAAATTGTATTTCTTCTCATTATTATCATAATTGTTGAATTTATTACTGGAAGAACTGTCCATTATGAAGAGTTAATTCACTGAGCAGACAATTAAATTCCATTATTACTGTTGTCTTTTGAGCGAGATTTCAGTTATGTTTTTGTTAATGTTATATATTCCTGAAAGACTTTAAATTGCCAGTAAGCACTAGTCGTTTCGGGCACGCAAACCACTATATATAACAAGCATTAATGATGTATGTGATAGTAACATCCACACAACATAAGACAACAGAAGACTGTATGGCCACTATGAGCATATGTTGCTGTAAGTCACTTTCGTTGCAAAATATAGAGGTTTCCAAAATTTGCAGGGTACACAATGATCAAGGCAAACACACTGTGTACAATGGCGCGGAAAGTACTTGTAGGAGGCATTAAACTGAGACTGCATGCGAGAGATGTGTTTCGGGTCCTTTGATCAGTCCCTCCGCGCAGAAACACAGCTTACATAAAATAACGGTTATGTTGCCTTTAGTATGTGTGGGGTACCTCCCACGCTTGTGCCCCACCGCACATCTGTTCCTGAAACCGTTTCTGTTGATGTTTCAGCTGAATGTCGGCACCTATGAAAATTTGCCTCTCCACTATCTTAATGAAAGGAGAAATGTTTAGCTGTTCGCCGTACCCCCAGGTTTCCTTTGAAATCTGTCGGGAAGGGCGGGGGTTGGGGGTGGAGGTCTTTAGGGATGATTTGTTTGGTGTAATTCCTAATATTAATAATTTGTAATTTGACAGTAATGTGATTGAACTCTGAAGGACTCGCAGATTAAGGCGTCACATAATTTCCCTGAGGCAGTCCCTCTGTTTGCTGACGGCCTCCAGGCCCAGGTCATGTGACTGACAGCCGGCTCCCTTGCAAACGAAAGTCTTGCTAAGAACCCATGTGGCAGTAGCTTTCTCATTTTGGCAATAATCTATCAAACCTTTTTATTGCATTCTTATTCTGCCTGCGCAGCAGATGCATCGCATTTATGATTCTTTTGGCTAAGGGGGGGGGGGGGGGGTAGATATAGTTTGGCTTCATTAGCATGTGTGCCTTTGACCGTTGACCTTCCTGAAATTCGCCAAGAATACACTTTCAGGACTTTTCAATTTCCCCTCTTCCAGACTCATTGAAGGACATTTCCCAGTGTAGTGCTGGTTAATCTGACTATGTTTAACAATGGATACATATCACAGAATACATAACACAGAATGGCGATTTTCATATCAATGATGCACAAAAGCACTCTATGCATCCAGCTCAGTCACCTGAGCCGCACTGTGGACACGGTAAAACCCCGGTTCCCTCCAACATGGATTCATTTACACACATGTACATGGGTGGAAGTATCATGTGGATATAGTCAGGGATTACCGTGCTTTAACAACCACTGCTGGCCTGCATACAGAGTAGCTATCTGAAAAAAGTACCCCCCAGTCTTCAGCCAAGTCCCAGGAAATGTGTAATCATTTATGGACTACGCCCGATTATCAGTATAATACATTCACACCATATCCGGTTGCATTACATTTAATTATAACACATTTTCATTTGATGGCAATACGGCAAGTTCATACTTCCAGTGATGGGGATAAAGGTTACCTTCTGTGTGTCTGTGTGTATATGTGTGTCCGTGTTTTTTTATTTTGTTTAGTTATTTATGGTTGAGTTCTCCCCATAGAAATGAATAGAGAGTGTGTGTGACTTTTTGTGTCTATGTGTGTGTTTACATGTATGTGTCTGTGAATGTGCGTGCATGTGTATCTGTGTGTGTTTGAATTTGTGTGCCTATATGTGTGTGTTTGTGTGTCTGTGCATGTGTGCGCATGTGAATGTGCGCGCAAATGTGTGTGCGTGTGTGTGTCACGTGAGTTTCCCTAAGTTACTCCAGTTTCCTCCTATTGACCAAAGATATGCAGTCAGGTTCATTAGCATCTTTATCACCCATAGACAGTAATCGTGTGTGTGTGTGTGTGTGTGTGTGTGTGCCCAGTGATGTGGTGTCCGCACCAGGTCATACCGCAGCCTCGTGCCCTTGCTGCCTGGCATAGCGGCATAGCAAACAGGGCATCACATTACCTCGATCAGGACAAGTGCTTAGAAGATGGATTAATGGACATTCATAATAAGGAATCTGGCAAAAATGTGCTACTGTTTTTCATGTTACTGCTGGAGCTTTTTTTGGTTATAAAACAATACACAATATAAATGCATTGATTATGACGTTTATATATTAATCTGCACTATGTATGATTAGAAAAGAAATGGGCAGATGGAGATATTCTTTAATGATGAACGAAAACCAAAAACAAGCTCTCTGCACAAAATAAACTAACCTTGTCCATACATCCTTCTTTAGCAATTAGCTATCAAGGTAGTCTCCTTACAGCAGAATTGTTTTTCTGATTGTTTTTTAAGTCCAACTAGTCAGCTAGCTACAGGCCAGGTTATTTATTTTGCTATGACTAGTAAAATAGTAATCGTAGGGCTAAAATTAACATTTTTAAAAAATATATTTAAAAAATTACTATCTAGACTTTTACCCCCAGACTTCAAGTAGGTCTAGATCAGGGTATGCAGGCTTTGGGGATAACCTGTAGGTCAGCTGTTCAAACCCAGGTGTGAGGACTCTTCAGCCAATCTGTCCTCTAATTAGTGATCTAATTTGGGAGTTGCAGCAAAACCCTACATACCCAACGTCCCTTTCTGGATAAGATTGCCCCCCCCCGATCTAGTTACAAGTTGCATGATGAACTGTATATATTTAAGAATGAGAATTATTTCAATATTGAGTCAATTCACCGTGCCATACTGTCACTAAAGGTATTTGCTTTGTTATGAAAAGAGAGCCCTTTTAATTTGTAGGTGTCTGCCGGCCCCCGGAGGATGGGTTCCCCCTTTGGGTCTGGTTCCTCCCAAGGTTTCTTCCTCCTGGGGAGTTTTTCCTTGCCGCCGTCGCCTTTGGCTTACTCACCGGGGGGTCTTTACGTGGCAGAAATGTAAAGCGCATTGAGACAATGTAATGTTGTGATAATGCGCTATAGAAATAAAATTGCAATTGCAATTGCAGTGAAGAAATTGATCTCAAAATACTAAATCTGCAAACTAAACTAAAATTTCAGGCACATGAATATTGTCACTGACAATTATTCTTTCTTTGAACTTGAGAGGAACTTGAACTTGTTCTACTTCCTGTTACGATCAGCATCTACCCTCCGACCACTGACGAGACGTTCAGTTAGCGTAAGATTTAATTTACAAGAATTATAAAAATGTCTGTAACGCTAACAGAAGGCTTGATGTTATTTTTTTGCAGTTAATGCAAATAATATGAGAAAAATGGAGAGAAGCGAGACCAGAGAAAAGTAATGGAGTAATCATTTGCAAACTGATTTTTCTCTTTGGTTGTGTTCAGATAAACTGATATTTTGTGGCAGTCATCTAAAAATATTTGATGAAGGCTTTCATACGACTGCAAGTGAACCTTCTCACTAGTGATATTTCTCATTCCTATTTCTCTAAGTGGAGTCTGTCAAAAATCAAGTATATTCATAATGTAAATAATATAGGGGGTCAATGTGTGCTGTGTTTATCAAACAGTGTCTGGGCTACACTGTGTCAGAAGCAGACTCTGACAGACCAAGAGTTGCAAACAGGGACTGCTGTAAAAATAAATGCTGAAAATTTGACAGAAGTTAGCCATTTATGGTTTAAATAAAATGTTGCTGAAAAGGTTTGTGTATTTATTCTGTGTTTTTTTCATAGACTGTTAATAATAATGTCTGAACAATGATCAAACAAGTCAAGACAGTACTTTAATGTGTGTTTAAAGCTTACCATTGCCTGGTGGTGTATTCAGGAAAGGCCTAATTAATTCTGAAGCTGATATGATAGTAATAAATTAAACATCAATGTATACTTACTGTTCTTTGAAGGTTTGGATATAAACATTACTTATGCTGACACTTTGGGTTTCTTTTGTAAATATATATAAAAGGCATACATCGTACAAACAGGATATACACAGTTATTATTTTAAATAACATTATGAACTTCGTAATTGCTAAAGCAGAGCGAACGACATAAACATGTAACAGATTATGGATTTCTGTGGACGGATGGACATTTCACAGAAATCATTTTGGTTGTGGCTTTTGAAAATAAACACGCTTCCTTATTCTTGATAGTGGGAAAGCGTTACGATGTCTGACAAGGTTCTTAAGGTCAGTTCTACATATGATTCATTTAACTGGATTTCTTAACTGGATTAGCATCAGAACTCACATTATTGTACGTTTCAATGATAGGAGAAAGAGGCCTGATAATTTCTTTTTTGGTTAACCACACACTCCATGACACACTAAAGATGATCCCACAATCCACCAGTTTAGAAACACTGTATTGCAGAACTTCAGTGTCAGTTGTCTAATTGAACGGGAAAAAGCTGAAGAAACACATCAGGCATCACTAACTACGATGATGGGGGAAGTAAATAAATAAAATAAAAATAAATAAAAAGTATTGAAAACTATATCACAGTTAGTTAAAATATTTTCATAAATTGGAATGAAACCAGTGCGCAAGTATGTCCTTACTAGCCAAAGTCATACCCATAGATAATATAATGCTGCTAGTTCAGTAGTTGGTATACTCCTCTAAGTATGGAACACTCTTGAGGGTTTTTCAAAAATCTATGTTTACAGCTGTTCTGGAAGGGATGTAGGAGATGCGCGGGGGAACAGAGACACACACCCGTCTCTATTCCTCAGACTGCGGTTAGCTGTTTCTCATCTGGGCGCCTTATGCAAACCCCAAGTGGGCCTGTTTGCTTATTTCCCCACTCTGCATTTTAGGTACTCTAAATCCGGCGACTCCAGCCAGACATGTCGCCCGCTGGAATTCTGCTGATGTTTTATGCGCATCCGTGCTAAGCGAGCATTGGACGGGATGCGCCCTGCGGCAAATCAGTCCCGTTTGTCACTTGAGAAGGACGTGCTGAGCATCCCGGGCCCATCCGTGGATTTTAACTCGCCCGCCGCCACTCCCCACGTTGTGTCCTATGGTGTTAAGCACCGTCCCTGAAACGAGATAAACGGATGGCTAACATCGATTTGCAAAAAAAAAGCTAACGCAACGTGGTGAGAGCGTACTCTGAAATGAGATAAACGGAAGGCTAAGATCAATTTACGAAAAAGCTAATGCAGCGTGGTGGAAGCGCACCCTGAAATGAGATCATTGGAAACTAAGATCAGTTTGCGAAATGCTAACGTAACATTGGTGGATACTGTGAAATAATGCTACATCAATTATGGTTTAGTACTAAATTTCGTTACAAACTACTGTGATAAGCTTCCAGATAAAATAATAATCGTAGATGCATTTAAAAAATTACCATCACATCATTAAACTGTAGCCGTCGTACATGAATCACACAATCCTTAATACTTTTTGACATGTTTCGACGTCTTCCAGGAGGGTTTAATGACAGATTTATGCCAGTGCATTCTGGAGCGTGCACACACATGTTTATTGAATGTTGACATGCTGGAATATCCTGAAGTGCCCATGCAGGAGTAGTAAACATTAGTTGCTTTTGAGCTCCTAGACAACAAACATCTCCAGAAGCAAACAGGATGGCTAAATAACATTTCTGCCTTTTCTGAGGATTTCTGTTTGACTTGTACTTGTATCCGTTGGAGCCAGACTGCCAGAGTGCTTACCGAGAGGAACGGCTGGGGGTTTCTATGAGATTTCAGAAGGTGTGTGCATGTGTTTTTTTTCTGGGGGACAGCCAAGACGTTTGTAATTCTACGCTAGCCGGTGTTCCCATTGATAGTTTATCAGAGCGGGCCTTTATTTTCTTTGCAAAGTCAGAGAGGTCAGTGGCGGCATGAGTGCCGAGGGCTGGGGCATTAGGTAAACGTTTGGTTTCCCCCGCTGCCACCGCCCGTGCCGGGATTATGAAGGGCAGGTATACGGCACTTCAGAGCCTGCCAATTAACACCCTCCGCTGCGACAGCCTCCACTCAGGAAGCCCCACGCGGCCTCACCCCGCGGAGTTAGCTATATGCGTCCAAGCGTTTTATCCAGGAACTGGGCTCCGCACAGCTGTTTAACTGGCAGCTTTTTAACCAGCGTCGACAGGCCCGGGAGTCCATAAAGATTTACTCAGCGGTGTTTCCTGAGGAGAACTGGAGAGCCGGCAATCGATGTGCCAAAGCTCACACAGGGACAGCAGATAGCGGCTCCCCGACCCGCGATCCTTTTTTTTTGTGTGAAGAACTACCGATTGCAATGGTGGGCCCCGCAAACAAGGAGCCGGGGCAGCCTGCTGGGTACTTGGAAGTTGGGATAACTTCATCGTCCAATCCTGCGCTCCCCCGCCTGCCACATACCAACTGCTGGCATTTCAACAGCTTTGATACATATTTTAAAGGCTGTGGCGCATCAGAACTGTACTAATCTCAGTTAAAAGGCAAAGCACTGTACACAGATTTCAGTGCTGTGGCCCTACTGACTCCTGGCGCAAATAACTGGAAGGAAAGGACACACAAGCTGTGTGCGGATTGACATGCTCATTAAACTTTAAACATATCGAGAACATGTGTGTGCGTGTGTGTGGTTGCTAGTGGTAAATGGTCTTTTTACATTTCAGTCACAGTTATTGTTTATCTACAAAAAATCAGGAAAATGTTAGGGTATATATATATATATATATACAGATATATATATACACACACACACACTAACATTTTCCTTAATTTTTGTAGATAAACAATAACTGTGACTGAAATGTAAAAAGACCATATGTATATATCAATATATCGCTTATCATAATCATTAAATCATCATTAAATCTAAATTCTTAATATTAGTAATAGGAATTAGACACGTGTGCGTGTTTGTGTGTGTACTATGAACTATGGTAAAAATGTAGACTGGTATCTATTATATTTATGAAGAATAGCATGGATACAAAGACATAAAAATGGATATGGGAGGCTTATTATTATTATATTGTTTTTGTTGTATTTGTTTTCAGCAAGAGAAACCATGATACCAGTTTGTACAATTGTGATTTATATTATGATTCCATAATATTATCTAAAATAATGATTAACTTTTAAGTCTTGTGTAATAATAGATGTGTTAAATACTAGACCCATGCCATTGTGGTATTAATTGACATTAAATAAGTTTAATTTAGCATATGTTTACACTCTTATGAACAGTACAGGAACAATTGTGGTTCACTGTAACATGCACTGACTGTGATAGACTGCAAAAGGTCACACCCAGGGGAACATTAACATAGACTAAACCTTGCATTTTCAGTGATATCCATTAAAAAACAGTGTAAACTGATGTTAAATGTATGCTTCCTTTGGAAACATTAACATATTCTCTTGTAACTATGTGCCTTTTAAGAGAATATTATTGTTGTTTCGCTTATATTCTCCAGCAAAATCTGAAATGTCCATATAGTTTCAGGATCATGAATGGAATTAATATTTCCAGGATGTGCCTTTTTTAAGCAAAACTGTTGTTGCTGGCAAGATGATAAAAGAGATTGGGCACGTGAGCTGATCAAATTCTGGACAATATTGGTGGCAGATGTGTATGGAGATCACAATAAAAAACGATGGCATTTCCCACAATTGCGGAAATGTGCTTCTGCAATTTGATAAGAAAGTGATTTGCTAGAGAAATATGCTCTTTCTATGGCTATATGTACAGTGACACTGCAGCTTACATCTTGAAATAAATATGATTTCAATAAATAGATAAAAAGTATCTCCAGATTTCTTTAAAGAGAAGGTCTGAGCATTGCTGTGTATGGTGGCCCATAAGTGTCAACATACTGCAAATTCAAAAACACTTACAAATTCTGAAAACGTGCAGCAAATTAGTAGACGCGTTGCAACTGACAGACATGGTGCAAATCTTGAAAACACATGCACAACAAAAAAACACTGCGAAGCTGCTCACAACAATAGGAGTTTCTGGGGGGACAATGAAATGAGGCGGACCAAACAAAGGAGAGGAGGGACAGTTTCCCGAGACACAAAGTAGTGAGATCTATGTTATTTTGTTAGCTGATTATGACTATGCGTAATGCCCTCAGTAATCTGTTTATTGAGAATAAAGCGATTATGGCAATAGCCTAATTATGTTCAGAAGTTCACGTTTGTTTTTAATAACCTGATTA
Source organism: Cyphomyrus plagiostoma (assembly GCA_019775915.2). Classification (NCBI taxonomy): domain Eukaryota; kingdom Metazoa; phylum Chordata; class Actinopteri; order Osteoglossiformes; family Mormyridae; genus Cyphomyrus; species Cyphomyrus plagiostoma. The sequence continues at coordinate 4,502,236 of JABFEA020000138.1, read as the reverse complement.
CTGCGTGTACATAGTTAGACCCATTCAGTTGCATTGTTCCAACTATATATGTTGCTAATGTAGTTAGCAGCTATGCTTTGGGAAATGCACCCCAGGTCACAAAGCGAAAATCATTGTTACCTAGGTATTATCATGACTGTACTGCTGTTTCATCCAGATAAAGTTCCTGTACACTAATACTAGCCAGTTCATCGTCGTGAATAATGGTGTCAAGCACGACTGTTTGTTTGGTTAAATTCTAGTGATAACCATAATACTCACCATCAGCTAACAAAACAGTATACTGATTTTTTTGTTTGGAACTGATCATTCCATAGAAAATTGTAACACATACAGAGACTGAAAGTTAATAGTGAGAATATGTCTTACAAGAGGAATACAAAAAAGGCAATAAACATATTTCAAGGCATATGGAAGTAGTACACAATGAGCAAGTGTTCATAGCCTTTGGATTTGTGAAATGCACTTAAACGGCAGAATGTAATTGCATTTTTTAGGACAAAACAAAAATGCATGAGACTTGGCAGATCTAGGCTACCAGCAGAATTCAAAACATAATTAGGTATAATATTCCAGATGGATAATGGCTTCTTCAAAAATAACTTAATTCATTTAATCTTAAGAGAATCGTTTAATGAATAAAAGTTTAGCAAATTAAAACCAGTAACTTGATCCACAATCATAATACTTTTTTAATTCAAATAAATTTTGTTACTCCATACAAAGTTCACAACTAAACCGTTTAACCTTCTACTAATAACCAATGGCACATCTAGAGCCATTTCAAGATATATTACACAGGAAAGAACATCTGCTATAGAAACTGAAATTCTACCAGAAATGAAGAGATGAAGAGACACAGACAATGACAAACACCGATTATTTTGCCATTTGAGTTATTTCACAATTAGTGCAAAGTCTTGTAGTGCACTAATAGCAAAGAAAGCAGGTCATTTTAGCAATAATATGATATTGGTTTAGCATGTATTGTATATATTGTACACAAAGATAACCTGAAATCCAAGGGATGTGCATTGTCCCCCAGGGTCCACTGATCAAAGCACAACTACTTTACTCGATGTCCCCATCCTTTTCAGTTTTAGAGCTATTAACCCATTTGAATATTGCCCATTGCGTATTATATGGATACATGAAAACATTAAACAAAAATTTAAAAATTGCCTTTAATAAAATCTGAATAACCAAGGGGTATATAACAGTTGCCATGAACCCAAAATGCTAAACCATTATTTTGTTACAGCTGAAATTACCTGTTCGCTGCACAAATTGTGAAATGGCTCGAACGTCAAAAGTAATCACAACACAATGTTGGCTGTGTACTGGACATCACAATTCTGTCATTAAAAACTGTCTAACTAGCTTCTGCTAAAATATGAAGCTTATCTGCGATTTGGGAAACTGTCCCTCTTCTCCTCTGTATGGGCCCTCTCATTTCATTGTCCCCTTGTGCTGTGAGCGGATTTGCAGCATTTTCTGTTTTGCATATGTTTTCAAAATTTGCACTGCATCTGTCAGTTGCAGTGCGTATCTTAGTTTGCACCATATTTTCAGAATTTGTAACTGTTTTCTGAATTTGCAGCTCAGTGACACTTACGGGCTACCGTAGCGGAGAATACCACAAACAAAATGTCCATTAGTTCACTTTTGTGTAATTTTTACGAGCAAGATAGACCCTAAGTTTATGTTCTTCTTTCTTATATAAGATGCTGTAGTTAATATACAATCAGTATGGTTGGGTCAAAATATATTCTAAAAAAAAATATGTAAAATATTTAGCTGTATTGTTGTGAAATGGCTCAGTGCTGTAGGTTATTCGTAATTGAAACTGACCTGACATTGTTGCATCACCCTTCTGTGGCATGTATGGTAATGATTAACTGTTATTGGAGGGAAAGTACCACCATTCTCTGGGGATGGACATTAAGGTGAAATGAGTGTTGTTTACCACACCAGACTATTGAATGAAAAACACTGAAAGTTTAGAATACAAATACTCAACATGAAGTACACATTATCATACACAACATATACACAAAGAGTAGTGTAAGCAGTTAGATACAAATATCAAACAGTAATTTAAAAAACATCATTTTTCCACTTAAAAAAGTGACTGAAGCCAGCAAAAAATGGCAAACCTGGAATTCAGAAAATCGGGATCATGGATTTGGTCCAATGAGTGATTATACAGCCATGAATTCAAACAGAGGGGATATAATTTAAGATGCACAGTTACTCTAAGCAACATCTGCTGGAAATGCATCCAACAAATTGCCCGAATGAGGCTCGGT
>JABFEA020000138.1:4492427-4494927 GCA_019775915.2 Cyphomyrus plagiostoma | reverse complement strand
TTCCACAGGGTTTATCAAGTTACATCAGTTGTTCTGAATCGACTGAATGCTACAGTGAAGAAAATTATTTTTCATTGTCCTTTTATTAGTTTGTTCGCTCCCCCCCCCCCCTACCCCCCAAGACCCCACCCCCGAAAAATGTCTTGATCAGGCTGAAGAAAGAGCCGTTAGAACTCGCTGCGACGCCTCTTGCGGATTCCTGGGACTGGAGAACAGAGAATGAATTGTTATAAATTGCTAAACCTTGAAAACCCATTAGTTACCTTTGTTTCCAAACACACCTAACCCTTAACTGGATAACTTCAGTGCAGAGTAGCAATTGTGATTTTATCCAAAATCAAACCTGAAGTATTATAACGCGTCACATTGATACCAATATCATTTTATAGTTGCAATAATAATAATAATAATAATAATCGTGAAATTTATTATTATTATCATCCTGCTAATGGTATAATATAAAAATCCCTCTAAGGAGTACAAAATTAGGACATTCCAATGGGAAAAATCCTTTCAGCGAGACGAGCCCCTGGGGTCTTTTCTCCTTGGGTTTTCTCGCTAGCACGCGGCATAGGCCCTGGTTATGCTTGGTGACTTGATAAGTAGTTACTCTCCAGAGAGAGGAAATTATGGAGCAGCGGAGAGCTGTGAAGCTTCCTGGTCACCAAAAACGCGCTACTTGTTTTAATCGGCAGTTCGCGTGCATGACGAACCAATTGAGCGGGTCCCAATAGGAGTCGCTATGATGTCAGCGGCGACTTGTGTTTAAATTGAAAGATGTCACCATGCGGGTTAATCCACCACACAAACGACCCCTGTCTATCGGTGGCACGTGAGAATAAAATAATATAATTAAAAATAAATGTTGAATCAGTTTCAGTGTGGAAAGAAAACGAAATACGAGATCACGTTGATATAAAACGTCGAAAATGATTATACAGTATATTCTTAAAATGTAATTGTTTTTCCCATTATTCTGAAGAACAAATACTGTACCGAATCAATAAAACATAATGTAAGGGAGTTTCATTTACCTGTCATGAACTGGTCGGAAAGATGACTTTAACGCCTGTGTCGGGGATTCGGCCTTTTGCACACTTTCCCGCTCTAAAAGAAATGTATGCAATGAAAGAACAGTACATAAGCTTGTCTTGTTCTGGCCTTACACACGGCACATTTAAAAACAAAATAAATTTTAAAAACCGTGATCCTCGTCGCGTGAAAAACCTTAGTCATTTTGTTAATGCGACTTTCATTCGTTTTTGTACTCAGTTATAATTGTATACGCAATTTAAAACGGTTTATTTTTAAAAATGCACTGAGGATCTATAGGCAATCGAAATAAAGTTATAATTTAATACAGTGACTTAAGAACAATTTGTTATACCTATGTGCTTCGGACTGAGTTCCTCTGGGACTTTTTCATTGCTGAGTGCCGCTACAGATGATACAACTACCGAGGTCGGCTGTTGCTGTGTATGGAGGTGGTGATTATGATGTTGATTTACTCCCAGAAAAGACCTCACGTTCAGCAGGGAATTTTGGCCGAGGAAAGCGCCATTTGTCCAGTTGTGGAACTTTCCAATCTGGCATGTGTACAGTCCATGGCTGGGAAGGAAAGCCGGGTGCTGGATCTGGGGTGAAGCGTGACTGGCAGGGACAGAGGGTGACGTGGCTTTCTGGGAACTATCGGGGCTGGTTGCTGTCTCTGCTAAGGACCATATTTTGGGCTTATTGTTTACTGGTAGCTGGAAACTTCCCTGTCCGCCGGGAGAAAGTACTCTGGTGCTGTTGTTATCAGACGGCATTTTGCCGACGGAAATCGTGTCTTTTGATTTATCAAACGCTTGGAGGGCCAATGCCCGTCTCTTCTCCATACTGTCCAGCTCTACTCTGTCCCGGCCCTCTGATTTGTCCTCGTCATCCTCGTTACTCTGATCTCCGTCGTTTTCATCAATTTTATCAATGTCTATGCTCTCTAAGTCAATTTCTTCCTCGTCCTCGTTCTTCTCCGTGTCACCTTCGTTATCGCTGCCGAAAATGTTGCTGTCTTCATCTTCTTTGCTTCTCGCACCCCACGTCACCTTGTTCTCCTTCTTGAGTCTCCTCCTGGCATTCGCAAACCAGGTGGAGACTTGTGTGAGAGTCATCTTTGTTATTATAGCCAACATTATCTTTTCTCCTTTTGTCGGATAGGGGTTTTTCCTGTGTTCATTAAGCCAGGCTTTAAGTGTACTGGTGCTCTCCCTTGTGGCATTCTTGGGTCTAGCAGGGTCTCCATACTGGAACTGGCCATATGGGTAAAAGGCTGGGCTGGTATGAGCCGCGAAGCTAGCGGGATGAACGCCCGGGCTTTCTTTAAGTTCATACTGGGATCCCTGGAGAGAAAAACAATACATATTATTATTACTACTACTATTATTATTACTATTATTGGTATTATTAATAATGATGGTAAATAGATGTAAAAGCATATATGTTTGTGGGAAAGCAGACATTC
>JABFEA020000138.1:4476084-4492327 GCA_019775915.2 Cyphomyrus plagiostoma | reverse complement strand
TATATATAAGCTTTAATAATTAGACAACAGGCCTCTGGCCTCTGTTGGCAGCCAATTTAAAACTTTCCAACTCCAATTCCTTTCCAGCAATACACCGGTTCCGGTAGATTTCAGCACAGGTTATGTGATTTGGCACATACGAGTAAGAACATTTTATTACGTAACATAAAGACAAAAAAGGCATGCATGGTTATTTTTCTTATCATTCCACGTTTAATAAACTCTACTTCTATACATATATTCATCGGTCAAATAAGGTTTGTTTTGACCCGTCATGACAACAAAACAAGGGTGCTTAACGATAACAGCAGCATTAAGATACAAGGAAGCGAAATTATTGCCAGATATTCCTGTATGTTTTCTGTCAACATTTATTCTGGTTCATTTGGATTCACATTGCTAATACATATAGATCCATACACAGTTATGCATAGCAAATAACATACACGCTATTGTACAGCAACAAATAAATCATATCCAGGCCTCCTTACCTGACTACATTTATTGCCGTAGATTATGAACTATTGCTTAATGTATTTAAACGCAATTGTTCTAATTTACATAACCCGATTCAAGTACTATTATTACACTGCGACAATTAATAATATAAAATGATATGTCCACGTATTATATACATCATCACGTAAAAGCACACATACACACTTTATGCCGACTATACAATGGAACGGCAAAGTTGACAAAAAGTACACGTAGAATTGATATGCACTCATATTGTTTCGGTATCGTTTTTAAAATACATTCAGTTGCGTATGTTTTAAATAAAAACATGGAATTATCAAATGTGCCGCGATGGAATTAATATAAAATTAGGTTATATGATTAACAATGTTTAATTCTTTCGTAGGCTAGATGTTAAATAGCGAAAGAAACATTTTCTTTTGTACAAGCTTTTAAAACGGAACGCATATTTGGCGATTTTATATTTTCTAATGTACAAGTACGTAATCCGCTGTAAACTCTAGCCAGTACATTATTATTATTATTATTATTATTATTGATATACTGAACGTGTGTATGTGTGTGGGTATATATATATATATATATATAGCACGTTTGTTACTGTAAGTCTAAATTTCATTATGATGCACTTATATTTTCTTTTGATATTGAAAATTATACGCAGTATTTTTAAATAGAATAACATATTTCCTTTAGCAGGCTTCCAGATATGAAAGAGTCAATACAAAACAAAAAAAACGTTAACATTTCAAGAAAAGAAAATCAGCAATGGAATACTGAATGGGGCACAATGAAATAAACGACATTTTAGTGCAGCAAAGTAAAGTTTCGCTAAAGGCTCCTTCTTACGTTCTCCACTTTAGCGACATATCGGCTGATTCACAGCGCGAACACCGTACTCAAAAGTACCAATAGCCCATTTATTTCGAATCGCTTCGATAACGGTGGCTGATTCGCAAATAAAAATTAAGTAAATGCAGCTCTTACCATCTGAGAGAACAGAGCCAAGTCAGCACTGGTGTAAGGCAGAAATGCACTGTAGTTGTGCGCTGCATAGGGGTTGGCGTACATGCCCAACATCGATGTGACTGCAGCAGCTGTAGCCGACGGATTTCCCCCAATTTCGGAGCTTCCACTGCGGGCAGACGCAGCCAGCACTCCCGGGCGATCACTTCCGTACATCGCTTGGGTGGCACTTAAATACTGAGGGTAGCCCAACTGGGAAAAAGACATTTCCTACCGCAATCTTACAGCAGAGTCAGGGTGAAGAAGAAAAAAAAAATCAGGAAGTCAAATTGAAAGCACCGAAGAACGGAGCAGCAATGAATCCGCTCCTCTAAAATCTCAGTTCTCTGTTTTTCGCTCCAAGTCCGTTGGATGTGATCTGATCAACAATTGAGCTCCAACTGATGTGTCTGCCCCTAGGTCTTGAGCTGATCTCTCAGATACAATTTGAAGTTGATGCTTTGATTGGCATTCCACTTGAGCAGCAAGCCCCTCCTAGTTGGAGCATGTGGTTTGAGCATTGGCTGGGACAATTTTTTTTTTGCGTGTTTCGTGTATTGTACGTTAAATGTTTAGCATTAGATTCTATTCACCGAAGCCCTGTTTGTTGTATGACAACCTGTCTACACGATTTTACAGCTGTCTGACATTAGAACAATAAACTTAAAAGCTGTACGATCTCCTTTTAATTAATCCACATTGCCAAAAAAGTGCGGAGAAAACGAACAATTCAGAAGTTGTTGGTCCGGGGAATATTTAAAATTTAAATATGAATAAAAATAACAAAACTCGCAGTTACTAAACGGTTAAAAAGCAGGTCTGTCGAGGGTTTTCATCCTGTGTAAACTGTTACCTTAATCATTAGCAGAAGTAAGCGGACGGGAAATATTGCGATTGTTCTGCCTTTTTAATTCAGCGATATGTCGGGTGAGTAGAAGGTTATGCAAAATAAAGGCAAAGGGAAACCACCACAAATTCCACTTCAAACTCTTCTTCAGAATAAAAAACAAACAAAAAAAATTAAACAAAGGAAAGTACACGATTCTGAAACAAGTGTCATGCTAAATAGCGAAAATCCTTTTTAGTACAGTCATTATAATTATAATTAAAGTAATTTAAGTATAGTGGCAATCGTAATTACATTTACTATTAAAATAATACCACAATTTTTCGTTTATAAAATGTTGTGTCAGATGTGTATATAAGATATTTGTATAAGTTTATATGAGTATCGTGCAAATAAAACTTTATGCAAAGTAAGAAACGGAATACTGAAGTAACTTTTTCCATTCGTATTTTCACTGCCGGTAAAAAATCCGAATTTATCGTCTGCGTCTAATTTTATAATCCCTTAGTGGTATACCTTTGTGAAAGGAAGAGAGCGAAAGAGGGGGGAAAGTGTGTGTGTGTGTGTGTGTGTGCGGGCGCGCGGGCGCGTGCGCGAGCGCGTGTATGTGCGCGCATGTGTGGAAGTGGAACGTGGTGGGAGGGGAGGCATTGATATGTTTAGTGTTTTTTTGTTAAATTGGTGTCATTGTTTTGGCTGCTTAATGGAGATAATATTTGACAGAATAATAATCTCGCAGTAAAGAAATGGGCATTAGATGTGACTGGAAACCAAAAACAGTCACACCGAGAAGCAGCCCGGATGTAAAACTACCTACTCAACCTGTGGGGTGACAGTGTCGTGTTCTGATTTCACGTATCTTCGCCTGAGTAGTTTGAAGACAATGTTTTTTTCATTTGGCCATACTTTTAATCGAAGAAGGATAAACTTTATATGTATTGTGATGGTCTGTATACAATGTATGAAGAGCACTCCTTAATGCTTAGTAAAAAGTAATGTCCAGTAAGACGTTGCAAATCCATTACTGCTATTAAAACTGTCTTTGTTTTACTTAATAAATGCATAGCATTGCTAAATTTTACATAAATTTTAAAATAATTACGTGAATTGAATAATTCAGCAGGTATGATCATTTCTGGAACCAGAAGTAACTTTTTTTGTAATTTACTTTAATGCAGGTGTTACCATTAAACAGTTTTAAAATAGTTATTGCGACATTACGCATCAGAAGTCACAGCCACTAATGAATTATCAATAGGCTAGCTACTGTTGATTTTTAGATGAATGAAATATTTGTAGCCTGTATTAATTGCAGGTAATATCTGTTAGTAAGCAGGCAGAAAATAGTGCGATTAGTTGCATGTTATAGTAAAATGTGCAATTTCCTCGGCTGACCCACGTGGTTATTATATGTGGAAAAGTATAATCGCAAACACCTTTTTTCGGAGTTCTATGGATTTAATTCACCTAACTAGAGGTCGTGGTTGTTGAAAGGATACTGTAGATTTAATACGTAACTGCTTAGATGAAGTCAGTGATTTTGATCTGTTCCAGATGGTTGAGAGTGGATATTGCGACGCGAGGATCTGTTAAAAATATCTCAGGGCACCGATGGTAATCAGCAGAACACATCAGAAAGAGGGAGGAATGGCAATCGTGATAACCTGCTGGAAATGTGCATGGTTAGAGATGGTGGTGATAAAAGATTGAAAGTATCTCGAAACGGGGATGACAGGGATGGTGAAAGAAGACACCTTAAAGTAAAAGAAGAGCTGGGGGTGAAATGTTAAGAAAACTAGATATCTATTTTTTGCGAGTGTTTAAAACACTTTTTGTGGTGTTTAAAATAAACACCAAGTTCTTATATGCAATACAATAATAATAATTGGCCGTAGTTTCACTTTTGATGAGATCTGACAAAACTAACTGGTGTTAATAACGCTTTCACGTTTTCTCTGGGCAACAGATTTTAATAGTGCTCGAAGCTTGCAGAGAACATCATTCATTTCCTATCCTCTTGAACTTTGACTGCGGGAATGCAGGGAAACATAAACCAACCGTAGAAAACACAGTACTGCAATTTAATAATAATTGTTGTTTTTATATCATTATGAAGACATCGATCAGACTCCCTTAGAATAGTTTTTCCGCTACCCCCCCTCCCTTACCGCCAGCTACTACGCGCAACAGCGCGCTCCGCACGTGCACACCGTTGACTGCAGACTCGCTCTTGGAAGCACTCACTCAGTAAACACTGCAAAGTGCACAAACACAACCAAGGAGCCTAAGGGTAGGGCAACTATGGTTTTTAAAGTATATTATGAATTAAATTTAAATAGATAATAATTTTACTTGCTACAGTTTGCATGCAGTTGTGTGTCGACGCCTAATAACTGTGTCATCACAAGTTTGCTTGCTCATTTTTTCCAGGACATACTTTAATTCAGCTTTTGTTCCTGGGTGGGAGGTACTTCTTAGTCTGAAATTACTTTTATGTTTTGATTTCACCCTAACCGAGTCAATGTTATCCAAAGGCAATGTCAAGTAAATTCCCCCAACCCAGGTGTAGCTGGGAGCCATATGGACCGGGAAACTCATGTTATACAAATGGAAGCACTGAATGCTATTCAGTCGAGCTGTCAACTTTTAACAGCCAAACGGAAAGAGATCAAAGCGAAGAAAGGAGTCTCTTCTCTTGCTAGATTATAACCTTTACGGTTTGAACTCCTAATACTATTAAGGAAGCAGCACATCTCGCAGTCACTTGGCAGAATGCTCGGCGCTATACACCGCTAGGCTGAGTATAGAGCCACCTACCAGTGCTATGCAGTGCACTTTTTTTTTTTTAAAAAATTGAACTTTCAGTTGTGGAGCCGAAATTAATACCGCCCTAACAAGCTTCACTGACATTACATGAGCTTATAAAATGCTTAGCATGAAGTACATACATACATACATACATACATACATACATACATATGTATATATAAAATATACACTGAAAAGTAGGAGTAAAATGTATGGAAAGCAAATGGAAACAATTTGACACATTAACAGACCCAAGTTATTATTTCGTGTGTGTGTGTGTGTGTGTGTGTGTGTGTATGAAATGATATGGCTATATGTATTCATGTGCATATATATGCATATGTGATATGTGCAATGTATGACATTCTTGATGAGGTTGTAACAAAGTGCTATCTATATCTATTCCATATATGCATATGAATCTATATAAGCTTTACATATAACAGGTACAAGATTCTTTGTACATTTTTTTTATTGAACAAATGTAGATGTTAAAACTAAACTCATGGCCTGAGTTATACTTTCTTCCAGATAAATTCACAGTCTGTACTTACTCGAGTGCATTGATATAATTAGTATACTACGGAGAACTAGTGACTGGATTTAATTGTGTATTGCACACAGGAAATGTTTGGCAGGAAGTGGTATTATTATATGACATTTGAATTCTGGGATATGAAGTTTGAATACCAATAGTATGTCCCAGTCCGTGGTATATAGCAAGACTAATGAAAATTGCATATATGCTAAATTATGTTCCTGCAGTTTGCATACAGAATATATAGGTGTTCTGTTAAAAAAACAACAACAAACAAAGCAATTAATACAAAATATCATAAATATGGGTTTTACATTTTGAAACTCGGGACAGAAGCAGGTGACACAGGACAGGACAGGGAAAGGGATATATGTTTTATATGAGATAATTGTCCTTTTTTGTGATGGCTGGGTAGGTACAGGTTTTACAGAACTAAATACAGAAATACAAAAAACAAATGAATACCAGATGTTTGAGTTCTGAGGATAGGAAATGCCTGAACTTGTTGGGGTTCAAGGTACAGACCTGGGGGGCTGTGAAGGTTATCACCTCTTCTGGGTTACTTGGGGTGAAGGAAGGGAAAAAACGATAATTTGCATCCATCATGAGGGACAGGCGGAAATCTCCAAACCCACCAAGATCACCTGACTGTCCCCCAAATATGGCCACCCCCGTCACATAAACCCAGCATCATTTTAAAAAGGCTGAAATAGCTGTTTATATCTGTTCATATTTTTATATTTAAGGTTCTGAATAAGGTACTGCACTTGACTGGGTCAGACTCACCACTACACTGTTCCTTCTCTGTCCATGGAGTCTGATGACAGCTGATGTATGTCCTCAGGTTCCTGCTCTCTTTTTTTACCTCCATGTTTCACAGACCCCACTGCTTGCAGAGTTCAGTCACTGAGTGCCAGATCTGTCCGTGGTGAAAATCCGTTTGATAAAATCATGCACACCAAGAAATGTATAACAGAGCATATTCTTAACGAAGGGCTATTCTTGATACGAAGGTTTCATGATTTATTTTTCCGGCGAAAAAGGCATAATAATTATTTGAGGTTAACTGACAGTATCCTTATAAATTATTTATATGAGCTGAGGGACGAGACAGTAACAGGGAGTCATGGAATTACTATTGTCATGGCAAGGCTCTCTTGACTGCAATTAAAGCAGTTTCTAAAAATGTATTACGCCTGTATCACTTTGGCTGGAGCAAAACGCTGAAAGCTGAATTTTTTTTCCCCCTACAAGAAGCTGGAGGTGCTCAATCAGCACCTTTCAAGGCGCTTTAACTCCTGTTCAGCTCAGGGGCACTTAAAGTTCAGTCCCCGCGTGAGATGAAAAACACGAGGACGGACAGTCAGCGCCGTGGGGGGTCAGTCGCCAAGGTGCAGTGATGTGCCAGACCTCAAGCAGATGGACTCCTGCAAAGAGTAGGAGAAAGCCATGTTTTCAACTCCTGATCTTAGCTATAAAGAAGCTACCATAGCACTGATGTTGACTGATATCCATGCACAGTCAGAGATAATCTATAGTGATTGTGGTCTGTGGCTCTTTTCAACCTACATTACCTTGGACAGAAATTAGTCTTTCTTTTAATAAAATTCAGAAGATGGAGCATCATATTGTTTACCCCAAACTGTGTCTTCTACAGCAAAAACAACACACTGGCATGATAATCAGAAATATATGAATCAATATACTAGACAAATAAGTATAGGGAATCTTTATTTAGGCCGAGGCCATTCAAATAACCATCCTCAAGGGTCTGAGTGTTGCTGATTTTCCAACCGTCTTCTACCTATGAGTCTGGTGTGAAGCCTCTGGCCAATCAGAATCAGTAATTATTAAACTAACGACTTGGGTGAACTGAAAACAAGGCCTGGGTTTGGAATCGAGGTCAAGATTTGAAGAGCACTGATTTATGCTTTTGATGGATAACAATGGATGAGTCATAACATGGGCAATGCAAAGCAAGATGCGTATTTCCACAGCCAAGTTATTTGTGAGACACAAAAGCATCATCAGGAACTTTTGATCTTGGTTATATAAGGATCTTGGTGCAGAATCCACCTTCTAGGTTCTCTTCATAAAACTCAAACAGTGTGGTCATTTTAGCTATGCATCTTCACACTACATGCTAGAGTAACAAGCCAGGGATAGTACCTACATCACCTCAGCATGCAACATGTACAAGGCAAGAGGGTTTGTATGCTATAGTGAAGACCAAAGTGTATGGCTCAGGGAATGAATCAATCCCTCATCGTAACTGCGGGGGTGACATCACCATCATCATGGAGTCAAGCTCAGTAATCTCTGCTATACTTCACTATACTCTGTTATACTCTTCTTTAGAACACCAACAGTAACACAATTTATAGTATCCAGGTCATGGTACCAGTGTAACTGAAGTTCTGCACTGCACTCATAATTCATCATCGAACAGGTCCTCAGTCATATATTCTCACATTTTATACAACACTGATACAAAGCCTATAACACAACAGATGTTATTCAGCAGTTAGGACAGTAACTAAAACACAGTGAGGATGGGAAGCTAGTCTACAGGGTGCAAACACACACATGATCACACACTGAGGTAAATTTAGAGACGCCAGTACATGCAAACTGCATGTCTTAGGACTGTTGGAAAAAACCCACGCAAACACAGGCAGAACATGAAGACAAAGAGCTTGGGCAGGAATCAAACCAACAAGCCACGGCGGGAGGTGCGAGGTCGCAGTGTTACACCCGCAGTGCTACCCACCGAGCCAGTGCTACTGCCGCAGTGCTACCCACCGAGCCAGTGCTCAGCTACCAGCAGAAGCTTGTCAAACGTTTCTGCACTTGCAAGGAAGTGGAAAGTTCGAGGCGCTCTTCTTTCCTTGTTATCGTAGAACTTTGGCAAGTTCTAGTCGGAATTTCCGAGGGCCAGGGGTGAAGATCCAGCGAGGGCATTGATATAGGAAGGCATCACGCCTGTGAGGACAACTCACCCTAAAAAGTCAAAAAAAGCTCAGGGATAACACATTATAATCTAAAAGATCTAGATCTACTCCTAGATCCTCTAGATCTGTCAGTGTAATTAGGTTAGCCATTGCAAGTGATATTACAATTTGCCTAGGAATTGTACCTCCACTGTGTGAAGCTTGTGTGTTCCAAGTGACTGAATTTAGTAAAGTTTACTAAAGCTGCCCATAATGTGCAATTGTGTGTGCCCCGTGATTGACTGGCATCCCATTCTGAGTGATCCCCCGCTTTATGCCCCATGTTGCCAGGGAAACGCTCCAGGCATGTCTGTGATCCTGTGCTGCATGACATGTTGGAAAATAGATGATTTTTATTGTTGCCAAATCATTTTGTCTCATGAGCCAGCAACTGTTTTGTCTTTTTATACCGAATGACAAACTAAACTATAGAAGCTTTTACACTGACGTTACGGAACCTGGTACCTAGACTGTCTGGTCCAGAAATTTTTGTAGCCACTGGTCATTTTCGTGTGTCGCTGTCACAACAACGATACAGGAACTGGCACCTTTGTGCTAAATAAGCCTGAGAGATGCAAAAAGTTCATGAGTTAAATATATAACTTTATAAATTTCATATGAAACTTAACTAGCATGTCAAAAAAATGAATGATGTTAGTCATTTGTTTGTTATTGGAGAGGATTGATCACAATCAAATAGGACTCTTTTATTTATACGACCCGTGGCATGCTCTTGATTCTTATCAATGTTAATATGTTGTTTTCCCCAGAATAAGAATCGATGTAACATTATCCCGCTAATAAATGCTAGGAAGTTTCACTGTTGGCATCAGCGATATTAGCCAAAAGTATATTGGTTATCCATTGAATTTTCTGATGCAGAATTATGGACATTGAAAAAATGTATTACTTGATAAATTAAATGTAACTATGATAAAAAAAATAGTTGCATGGGCTCAATTTTTGCTGCACTACTTTTCTTCTTCTGCACTTCCGTGTAACTTCCCCATCATGCTGGTGCTTGTGGTCAACCAATCAGCAAGCTATCAGCCACCAATCAGCAACCAATCAGCAAGCTATGGCTTGGAGAGCCTCCCCAATACCTTGTGTTCAACCCAAAAATACTTAGTTTTGAGTAGGTACTAAAAAGGATTCCAGAACTGTCTCAGAGGAACTTCAATCAGGCCGAGTTCCTGCTATGTAAATACTACAAAAGTCCCTGGTTCAGGAAAAAGGTTCTGGTTCCTGAAAAATGTTCTGGGGTGTGAAAGTGCTTTGTAAGAATTTAATCATTGTGAGTAGTTTGCTTAGTACATGACTTTGCTGTGACAATGCCTTCAAGGCAAACAAACAAAAGACTTTTCTTATAAGAAAATACTACTCAAAAGGCATTTATTAGGTATAGAAAATTCAGGATCATGTCTATAAATTTACTAGAAAATCTACGAGGTTAAAAGGGCTTAGCATATTTCTTTCACATGGAATCCTGGTTTTGCTATTATACAGATTAGCACATTAAGTCTGTGGGAATGTAGTCATTTTATGAAAGAATAAACTATGCACAACTCTACAAGAAAAACCACCAAAAATGTCCTTTTCAACAAACCCACAATTTCACTGAAGGCCACAAGACAACATTCTATTCAGATCTAGTATATGGTAGATAGGAATGCAAATGGAGGGCTGAACATTTGAAAAGAAGAGCATTTTATGAGAAATAAAAAGCACATGTATTTCAGGAATCAAAGGGGCCACTGCATTTCACACTCAGTCTGTATCACACTGCCAGGAATGCTGCTGAAACCTGTCATGAGCTATAATGAGAGTGAGAAACATTGGAGCTACAGATGAACATCCCTTAGCACACCTTGTATTTACACATTTGAACTGCAAGAGATGTTGGTGTGGCCAACAGGTGAGCCCACCCTGTGGTCAGTGTGGATCCCAATGACCCAGTGCAGTGAGGGGGACACTGTGCTGTAAAAATGGTGCCGTCCTGCAGATGAGGCATAAAAACTGAGGTCCTGACTCTCTGAGGTCATAAAAGATCCCTGTGCATCCTTTGACAGAGTAGAGGTGGTGCCCCAATGCCCAGGCTAAAACTGCCCACTGTGGCTCTTTCCAATCTGGCCTCCTAATCATCCCGTATGTCTCGCTAGTGAATTCTCTCCTGCCCCTTCACTACTTTAGCTACTGTGTGGTGAGTGTACTTGTGCAGAATGGCTGCCATTGCATCATCCAGGTGGGGGCTACACAGTGGTGGGGGTTAAAGTGGCTTCCCATTGGTCCTGTAAAGCGCTTTGGGTGTCTTGAAAAGTGCGATATAAATGTAACTTTCATTCACATTTCCACAGAGTTTTGCTATGACTTTTCCTAAGACACAGCAATGTTACAATGGGTAGCAGTAGTAGCAATGTCTTTGGGACTGAGTAACTATTTAAAGACAGTGTCTCAGAACATTTCTGGATACTGCAGAATTGGGCAGTTTGGAAGAGATGGAGAATTACAGCCAGCCTTGCAATGGGTTAAATGCATGCCTCTCCAAAGGCTCTCACGGAATTCTTTGTACCGTGTGAAGATTCAGGTGGCTTGAGCAGTGCCTGTAATCGAAGCTCCGAGCCAACCTGGTATGAGGATTTTAACTTATCGCTAAAAGTAAGGCATTTAGACCTGAAATTATGCCCCCTGGATAAGATGGCAGTCCATTCCAGGGCATAGGCATGCGGCTATCCCCATGACTCAATAGAGTGAAAATCTAAAACATTTGTAATAATTTAAAAAATTCTACCAGGCATATTTCAGTAACAAATCTATCACCATGCAGTGTGAATACAAACTAAATGACTGAAAGGTTAAACTGTCCAGATAAATATTTTTTAGCAAGCGCGAAAGGACATTCAAATTTTGTCTAATTATGTTTCCTGCCAGCATTTTAATTACATAAAATACTCCTTTTAAAGTGACCTATTGTATGCCTATGTTTGGCAAAGCAGAACAGCATAGATCAGGTTGCTAGAATTACTCAATCCATATTATTAACAAATGTTTAGAATACACTGTGTCTTTATTTGACATCCTATCTATTTGAAGCCATATAGCTCACTTCCATAAACCTGATGTAAAATATAGGATGAATTTGTGACAGTTTGTCAGAATACTTAACACTGTTAGGATGCTATCAGTGATAAATATTATGTGACACAATGGTGTGATATAAATGCTCCCCATTCCTCATGTGACATAATCCTATATATGACACCAAATCTCATATGGAAAATCTCATAGAGAGAATCAGCAGTGCCTAACATACTTATGTAATTTGAGGTAGTATGAAGGTTATTGCACAAATTATGGTGTCAAAATGCAATGGGACAACATGTAGACTCTCCAATTTTTGATGCTGTGACCAGGTCATATTTCACATTATGTTATGTATATAATTCAAGATCTCTTGTCTCTTTGCTTTTACATTCAAAAGTTTTTGACAATAAACCTTTAACTTGACATCATTTGCCTATCACATGTATTAAAAGGCAACTCATTAAACACAGTCTGATCATCGACCGGCTCCAACGTATAACTGCCCAGGCCCTTTGCAGGCAACATCAGCACGGATGCTAATTGTTCTGGTGCTTCACAGGAAGGCAGATCAACACGTCTGTTAATGGGGGTTAAACACTCACATTGCCATTGGGGGACAAAGGTATTAGATGAGCACTGCGTTTTTTTATTTATCTGCAGTCTTTATAGTGTCGGCCATTTGCAGTTGTGCGTTAAATTAACGGCAACTCTAACAGATCTAGTCAGCTGAGAAGCTAATTAAAGGATTCGTTCAGAGAAATCAATGCCTCGAGGAGGAATCCATAGTTTAGAGAAACTACATTTTCAAAGCCCAGTAAAACTTGTAGGAGTCCAGTGCTTCTTTCTTATAAAATACATACATAAATAAGTAAGAATAAAATCTTCTTTCATGATGTTCAACTTGAGACAGAAGCACTCGGATTAGGAAATGAAAGTTTCCTTTTAGCAACTTTTAGCAAGAATTACGAAATGGTCATCTATTTAAAGACAGAAAACCTGTATGCCTTATTTATTAAGCCATTCTTTACGTGTTGGTTCTATGAAGATGAAAGATTTAAGATCTTTTTTGGTCATATGCAACAGGTGCGTTGGGATGCATGCTCGTTCGGCCTTACTCGGTTACAAAAGACTAAATTAAACAGTGCAAAATAATATACGGAGTGAAAAACAATACAGTGTAAAACAAAGCGAGACAGTGCGCAACAAGACAGACAGTGCATAACGACATAGGAGAGTACAAAACAATAGTGCAAAACACAATACAAAACAGTGCAAAACCAGAGTACCTGTGGTCAGTGACTGATAAAGTGCAGTAGCAGATGTAGACCTACTGTATAACGTGCATGGGCTGTGAATATGCTGCTATGGCAAATGCAAACTGCTTGAGGAAAGCAGCTGTATTAGCAGATTACAGCCCTTGTGCTATGCACACAAAATGAAATTGTTTATGTGTAAATTAAAATCATTTAATGAATTGAAACCATATTACTGCTGATTAGCTATTTGTAGTTGTTGGATAGCAATTGAAGTTCTTGTTTTAAATCAATAAAAAGTATACTATCAGAGGATACCAGCTCCTTGTCATTCGGACTGACCTATTCTGCTTATATTTTTAAGTTATTTCAGTCTACACTTTTCAGTTTCCCAGCATCATCTCTTAATGAAAAAAAATCACCTTTTGGATGGCACAACCCATATCTTAAATTATAAGCATGATTAATTAAATTTTACGGAGCTGGTGTCTCACAGAAGAGGCATTTTTACATTAAAATATTGTTTGAAATCGCATGCTTTGATAGTGGTGGAATGATAAACATATAGATTAAATGATAAACAGGCACCAAGACAAATAGAATTTTAATAAGCGAGAAGCTTTTATCTGTTATCACTTCCTGGCTTCTTCCTCTTCACCTCATTGTAACTATGGATTCAAACTGCAGCTGGCTGTTTTTTTGTTGTTACTCATATTCCCTTTATTTCTGTGCTTGTCAGTTCTCGCTTTCGCACTGATATCACCTTGATCAGATTTGGTGTGTTTGATTGGCCTGTGGGTTTGGCTTCCGTGGAGTTCCTTAATTGCCTTTAGACATGTACTGTAGAGATAAAACTCTCTCTTCATCTAAAAAAGCCTTGATAGACCAAGGAATCTGGGGGACCTTGTCTAGAGAACATAAAAAAATATATATAAAAAGCGATGGACGTCTCACCTACACTTTTTCTTGCTGCATCTCACTTAGGCTGGGAAAGAGCAAGCAGCTTCATAAATAAGCTTAGTCAAATCTTTTTTCATCTCAGAAATCAAATGGATAAAAATGTTTTACTTCTGTTGATCTTTGCATGTTTCATCAATATTAAAACAGTTCATTTTCAGTGCATGATTGTTTATGCAAGTGCTTCATGTAATGTATAGGCCTACTTGTGAATTTCTTGAAACATTAAAACATTAACACATCTTAAACAAACTGTTTTCTCCAAACTCAGAGCAACTGATTATAATTACTGTACCTATACACACAGCATCTAGTGCCTAACTATAAACATGGACCACAAATCATACCGATTGCTACATTAACATGTATTACCATTTACAATAATGGTATTTTCATAATATGGCCCTTCATCTGTTAACATCTCCTATACATCATCAACATCATCATCATCATCATCACCATCATCATCATCATCATCATCATCATCATCATCACAATTATCATCATAATTAACAATCATAACCACAATGCCTTGGGGAGTACAGCATTTAATGGATTGCTAGAATTTATATTCACATTAACTTTTGATAAGTTCAGATTTAACATATTTCATTCAAACTTTGCAAGCCCAGTATACTATACATATGCAATTAGTGGATGGGCGTTAACACATATGGACAGCCAGATGGATTTATTGCAGAAACTTTATTTATGCTATACTCTTAACGTAAGCAGACACCTGTACTACATTTGCGACTCTACGGATCGTGCGTTACGTTATGTATGAAACACATTAAGAACACACTTTGCAAAATGCCCCATAACTCCCACATAATTCCTGCTGTCAGTCATATTACTGATTCCTCCTACATACTGACTATGGAGAGAGAGAGAAAAAATGTTCTGGACCATAATATTGTAGTTTTTGTTTAGTGTAACAATCTTCTGAACATCATTGGTATGGGGAATCTGTGCAGAGTTTGGCTCAGTTACTGTTGAGAGTCAATAGCAAACGAGCCCAAACAAAACCCAGAAGAGTGGACAGTGTAGAGTACAGGAGATATTAATTTTCACATATATACATTTAAGGAAAACCTATGGTCATTGTGTTGTTGAAATGAATCTACGTATAAATAAGTGTTTTGAATAATTTTACCCTGCAGTATATTGATCTATACTACACAGTTTCCAGTCATTCAAAGTGTAATGGTGTAAGAATGGTTTTAACACAATGTTTGGCCGACAATCTAAACAGATAACAGATATAGTTTTAATAGCAGGAGCAGATGATACAAGGCAATATCATGTATTTGACGTGAAAAATTGTCATTTTTATGTGTGATTTACCCACAATCCACTTGTCCTGAACATTTGGATGCTTGTGGCCAAAACCAAAGACGATCGTGGCGCACACATGCCCATGAGTGTCAGTGGAAAAAAGCAGATGAGATCTGCTTTGCAGCCGAAACAGAAGTATGTCAAATTCACTTATGCATTAATGAGCTAAGAGCGTGGAGAGAAGGCTCTAGAGGACTCTCTTTAGGGGGTGTCAGGTTGGAATCGTGTTTTTATATCGGCCTCATACTGGCGCACCATTGATCCCAGCTGAAGAACCCGGCCCAAACAATGGAGTTCAATAACAACTCCATTTCAGGGGGGGCGCTGATTGGTGCAGGGTAATACCAACATTAGTAGCAGTCAGCTGGACCTGCCAAACGTTGACCACACCATGAAATCTCTTGTTAAAGAAAGAAAAATAGTGTTTTCTCTGTAATTGAACAATTTTATTTTTCCTCCTCCTGTGGACTTCCCTTCATCCCTTACCTAGCCCCCCCCCCCCACCTTTGTGTGAGCACCCATCAAATCAAGTTTCTGGATCGATCCCACAATGTCATTGTGTAAGGAGGTTATTTATGTGAGCATCCAATCTCCAGCTGCTGTTGTATTTGAGCAGGGGGACAAGGCCAGAGATTTTGTTAACATTGAAAAGAACATCAAAGGACCCACCTCTGTGCGCCCGTAGAATCTGTGCGCTGCCTCTCATGAAATGAGCACTTTCACAGTCAGTTAGCCTTTAAGTAATAGATATATTGAGTTCATCCTTGTAAAATAGACAACTAATTTATTATTTTTTCCATCAGCATGGATTATGAAGGTTAAATAAACCGAGCGAGAATAAATGCTCCCCCCCCCCGCGGGGGGGGGGCGGGGCGGGCGGCGGCCCCCCCCCCGCGCCCGCGGGGGGGGCGGGGGGGGGGCGCCGGCGGGGGGGGGGGGGGGGGGG
>JABFEA020000138.1:4433085-4457543 GCA_019775915.2 Cyphomyrus plagiostoma | reverse complement strand
GAAGCAACTGCCATGTGATTGGTTGATTAGATAATTGCATTAATGAGAAATTGAACAGGTGTTCCTAATAATCCTTTTGGTGAGTGTATATATGCAATTCTATGCTTATGGCAGGTCATTAAGCACATGCTACCTCGGACTGACATATTGCACACATTGTACTCAGACACTCATACTGCAATCGGATGACTGTCTCTTCTTGTGTGTTGTTCTGATGTCTTATTTATTACTTTAACTTATGCTGCTAAACATAACGCTGCTAAACTGTTTTTCACTGATTTTGTAATAGTGACAATAAAGGTCTGTCTTATCTTATATACTTTTGTAAGTTCTACAGCCCGAAAACTAGAAAAGCACATATGATATATAAATCAAAACTAAAAATACCATGGAAACTGATATTGAAACAAAGGCCAGATTGCGATTATCTTTTAATTAATGATCCCACAGCCTCTAATTGCTAATGATTGCAATTGTTCTACGTAAAGTAACTGTGCATGGTAAACTTGACCTGCCTTAACTTTTTATATAGCCTATATATATATATATATATATATATATATAAAAAAACTAAATTTCTGCATGCACAAGTCTGTGAAGTTACAAGGTAAGCAAAAAGTAATTCAAAACAAAACTGATGATACGCCAGATCTCCACATTAACAATTAGAATACTTAAAATGGAGTCCAGAATGTGAGTCATTTTTCTTCCTTATGTGTTTAAAGGGTATTCTGTGATGTCTGTGTTTCTGAGCTTATAATACCAGTTTGCCTCAAACCCACAACTTCAACCACTACTTAACATCATTATGTCTAGACCGTGAACTGGGGAACAATTAGTTCCAGGAGAAAATGAGTCATAATTTGTACATTGGAGCTAAATTTAATCCCGCCTTTAATCAGCTAAGGGTACATTTTCATGTTGAAATGACCATTATCTGTCGCAGATACACAGAGGAAACATTGATAAGCACTTGGGGCAGGGCGGGGAAGGTTAAAAGCAGAGATAGTCCCTGTCATCGTTCATTTAAAGATGGGAAGACTGCAAGAAAAGCTGTGCGGTATCTTAAAATAGTCAAGAGCCGAAAGCATGGGGTCACCTAGCCAGAGATAGGAAACTTTGGGAATTCAAGTCACAGTTCAACAGCTTGCGGTGTCACCGGACAGTGCACTTGTCACTATCAGCGTCAAAGCATTTTAAACATTTTAAATGCAGTGGGCATTCTCATGCCTTGATGTCACCAGTGAATGCCTTGTCTGACAACATTTGGAGTTTTAAGCACCATTTCTGAGTATAGAAGCAATGACTATTTTTCTCAGAAACATATCCAAAATCACTTTAGAAACAAACCGAATTCCCCCTGTTCCTTCTGAAATTTGATGTCCAAAATAACATTTTTGCAAAAGCAAGTTTACTTGATATTACATTTTCAAATGTTGTGATATATGATCACTATATATTTTTCTAACAAGTCAGTATCCTGAGAATTGCATTGGTCATTACAAAGAATGTTGTGAAACTTTTAAAAGGCTTATAATTGTTCATAAAGGCATCATGACCTCAGTGCATCATTGCCTAATTGCAATCTTAAATGCCTGGAGAGAAACTGAGAAATACTTGTCAAGATGATACTTTAATAAGGCATCTTTACAGGAGCATAAATAAAATAAAAATGACACGGGGATTAAACGCACAGGCGGAATTGCTCATGATCGCATAAAGCCAGTCCCATTACCAGGTGTTGACGTTTGCCCGACATTAATCATACTGTTACGAAATCTGTCCCAGAGTGATAAAAGACATGTTAGGCAAACCACAAACAATACACAAAGACTAATTGCTCCGGTGGACTTTAGCAATTTTGTCGAACTGCCCTTTATTCAATTGCAAATTAACACATTTAAAAACAAATATAAATACTACTGATTGTCTTGACAGGGGGGCAAATTCCAACATCAAAATGATGCTTTTCAGGTTGTCATATTGAACATCACAGGGTACTTAACGAATTAGACACATAATCCGCACAAGTGAAAGGTTAAGAAGACCCAAGATAGGAATGTGCCTTCAGAACCAGCAGATTTAGTTAGTGATCGCTCTACACACACTTGGCAAAGATTAGATGCGGCAAGTGAGTGCCAGATCATGGGTATGACGGTTGGGTGAGCGCAGGGATCCAGCATGTTCCAGATTTGCGTTGAAATGCCGATTCTGATAGAGGTTATCCTGTGCAAATCTCAGCTTGCAAGCAATTATTCCTAATAATATGACATGTGGGTAGCCTAACACATCTAGGGGTAGGTTTTTGAGTCCCATCTCTGCTCTATGTGTGTGGATTTTCTATGTTCTCCGTCCGCTGCCTGAGGTTCCTGCGGGGACTCTAGCTTTGAAGAACAGCATGGTAGCACAGTGGTTAGTGCTGTTACCTCAGCCCTCTTGGACCAGGGTTTGTGTCTCTGCCATGGCTCCATGGGTGTGGAGTTTGCATGTTTTCCCTATGTTGTCGTGGTTTCCTTCCACAGTCTACAAACATGCTGGGGTTAATTGGAGTTACCGAATTTTCGGCATGTGTGTGTATGAATAGTGTGTGAGTGTGCCCTGTGATAAGTTGGTGCCCCACCCTGCCTTGTACCCATAGTCTCCAGGATAGGCTCTGGACCCCCATTACTCTGAATAGAACAAACAGTTACAGAAAATGGATGGATGGACCTCAGCCTCCTACAGTCCAAGCATATATATAGTTTGGTTAACTGTTGTCTCTGAATTGCCCATAGCATATGACTATTTGTGTACCAGGCAATTGACTGGCACCCAGTCCAAGATATATGTTGCCTGGAACAGGACTGAAACCAGCCAGACTAAATAGATGGTTTGAATAACACCCAAGACATGACAGCTTGATACGGTTTCCTGCTGGTTCTACAAGAAAAAATGTTGGTACAGTAAAGAGTTAACAAAATGCTGCGGAAATGAATTCAACACAACAAAAAATATCCATCACATAAATTCATTTAAATTTTTGAAAGTGATGTAAAATATTCAGCTGCACTTATCACTTACGACTAGTTCACAGAGCTATCTTCATCCATCACCAGGTATGGTGAAGTCCTGTTGATTAGTCTGATCTTCATTTTCAACTCTAGTTCGACATAAATGTGTTAATGAATCATTAACATGAAGCCATTGACCCAATAAAAAGATAGCAGGCTTGGATTTACCTGGACAGAAACACATCCTGTTTCAGGATGGGGACCATGCGCTGATATATTTCTGGGATTAAACACTTTGTGTCCAAGCATAGGCGTAATGAGAAATGTTCTCACCAACTGACAGACCTAGTCAACAACTGTCTGAAGGGGAGATAAGTGGCTCTGACACACTCGCATTCCTTTCCGCAGTGGGACTTTTTTGCTAAAGAAAGAATGCAACACAATATCCTTTAACCAAATATAATTTTTCTTTATGTAAAAGTCTCACTACGTGAATTAAATGTGCTTATGTGTTTAATTGACTATTTCATCACTATTTTGTTAGGTACCTGCCTTGTGCCAGAAAAATGCATCAGATTGTAAGAAGACAACTGGATTGTTGCTTAATTTGGATGATGGAGGAAATTAAAAAATGAAATTTCTAAGTGTGAGCATTTATAATTCATCCTGGAAAGTTTGTTGCCCAGATGCAGTTGGAAAATGGCACATCAGTTAATTATTAGATGCTTAATTAGGCCCAAACTGTGCATCCAAACAAAACTGTAACCCAAATTAAAGTATTTGGCATTAAGCAAAAAGATGTCTGCATATACAACACATGCTGTTATTCACACCATGCAATGTTTGTATACTATTTATTATGATTTATTTTGGGTTTCTTGCCAGCCTTTAGCCTTCCAAACACGTATGCAATTCAGGGTCACAGTGAGTCTGGTGCATATCCCAGAATGCACTGGGAACAAGCAGGGGACACCCTGGAAGGGATGCCAGGCCATTCATTTCATTTCTATATAAACAGGAAAATTTATAGTCAATATCCCATCTGCTCTCCAATGACTCATTTAAAGAGACTGTTTTTTGCCATAGAGATTTTTAAAAACCAGCAAATTAACACAGAATCGATAAAGAAAGAACAAAGTGAAAAGCCATTAATTTCTTCATAAAATTGAGTTCAGTTAGAATGCTTGCCAGGTAATTCACATTCCTCTGATATGTTAAGATTTAGAGTAGGCCCAACTAATTGTAGATACCCAGAATATTTAAAAATACCTTTTCATTTAGGTCATATGTTTACAAAATTGCCCTTAGATTCCATATTCTAATATTTTTTAGAGAAACAGTGATCATGTATGTGCATCAACAGTATGTTTAATGATACTCCATACTGCCTTTAGGATAATGCATGGGGTTGTGTTGAACAGGCACGGATCTTAAACTAGCTTCTAATGCCATTCTGCCTCTTCAGATAGCTACTTTAAATCCTTAAAGGCACAAAACCGTTGATAATGGAGACTCCCCAGCATTGTAAGCATGGTGATACATACTTCACAGGTTTTATCTGCAGTCACAGAGTGCACTGCTTATTTCCAAATCGTTAGATATGGGGTTCTGTTTCTCCGATGTCGTTACCGTACACTGTTTGAACCTTTAGAAGCGTGACGCAATTACACTCGGACATGTCGTGCTAGAACCCTTACAGGGATATGAACAGGCAGAAGCACACACGGTGGTATACACAAGCATGTTAAGTATCCATAATGCACCCCATCCGTGGTACTGGAAGGGTAGGCAGTCTAGAGAGATTCAATGCTTGGTACTCAGATATTCATGGACACATCTGGGACAGATTAATGAGTTAATGCAAGTTAATTACTCACTCCAATGCGGCTGACCAAACTCCATCACATTCTCTGCGCTTGGCTGATTAATTGGATGACTTAGAAGGGGAGAAATTAACATTTGAGTCAATGTAAATGGCTGCCATCCTGGGTGTCTGGTGGAATTACGTGGAGTAGCTGTTGAACAAGCGATTGTATGAACAGGAGTCCATTGTAATTCAGTAAATAAGTTACCTGCCCTGCCAAGCCAATTTGTTTTACATTTTACTTGAAAACGGTGACTCACAGCTTGAGATGGAGCAATGCATATTCAACAGAAAGCGAGATGCAGCCACTTTAAGTGCTCTACATTTTTTATTGTGGGGATTAGACACACATTGCAGATATGTCAAAGCTGCTACTCTATTTACTATAAATTTAGATTATCGATTGTTCAGAATTGTTTCCATAAAAAAATACATGGATGGATTTTTTCATCATTGCAGAATTTATAATATGCAACTTCTTTATTTTTTAAAGGTTTACAGGAACATATTTCATTCATCTTCCCAATACTTGGGTACTAATCTGTTACAGATTAGCTGAGCCTTTGTGACACAGGATGAATGTGCTAACTCCACACACAGAACAGACATGGGATTTGAACCCCTAACCCTGGTGAGACACAGCAGCAGCGTCACCAGTGAGCCCCCATGCCCCACCACAGCCCTCTGACCTGCAATTTATTTTCCTTTTCGCTGCCATCAATTTTTCTGGCGTATCCTTGCCGATAAGGAGGCCAAAGGGCACTTCCTTTCAGCTCCAAGGGGTCAGTGGGAGGGCTAAAGGAGCAGCCTCGGGTCACAGGAGTACAGTAGGGTTATTTTAACTTGATGTTTAATTATCATATACCAGGGAGCACTTCTGAAACTCTCATCTATCTTAATTCCCAGACTTCTATCGGACCGCGGCTCCTGTCCTGGGTGTCGTTCTGTAACGCATTGACCAATCTGGTCCTTAAACAGCATTTCCATTGTGCCCAGTTTGTAATCGGTGATCGCAAGGAGTCATAAAACGGCATGACCGTGGTGGAAACTGAATGGGCAGCCATTTACTCAATGGTGACCCAAATGCGTGGAGGCTGGGACGAGTCGCCTCATATTAACTGGTGGGGGGGGGTAAAGGAAAAGGTCTAATACTTTGACTTCCAACTCAACCCCATTGACTGAGTGGAGAAATAAAGAAGAAGGAAAAAAAGAGGTGAAAGAAAAACAAGTGAAAAGGGATTAACGACTGTTCACGCATTCTCTTTTTTCTTTTGTTTCTGGGAACAATAGAGGGTTGGTCCAGACCAGTGTAAGATCAGAAGAGGAGAGGTGAAGAGACCATACTCAGGTCATAAATTCTACTAAACAGCTACTTCATTACATGGCGATTACTGGCTGTATTTTCTGGGTTATAAGATTTTACTTTCTCATCACTTTTAATTGCCCAGGGCTCAACTTTTCTTGCACGTCTGCCACAGGCCCAGCATTGCCTGATTCAAGTGAGGCCTTGACGCACTGTGACCTGCAAATGTAACTTTCTTTGGGGACTCTCTCCTCGCAGGGGTGCACCACACACCCCAGCTTTATGAATTCCCCGTTCCACCACATCCCATATGTGCTCTTCTTGGATTGAGATCAGATGACTGTAGAGGTTATATGAGTACAGTGAACTCATTGTCATGTTCAAGAAACCAGTGTGAGATAAGGCTTTTCTGACATGGTGCGTTATCCTGCTAGAAGTAGCCATCAGAAGCTGGGTACACTGCGGACATGATCAGCAACAATATTCAGGTGGGCTGTGGCTTTTAAACTGAGGTGCCCACAAATGGGCCAAGGAAATATCACCCACAAAATTAGGACACCATCAGCACCCTGAATTGTTGATGCAATGCAGGACAGATCTATGCTTTTATATTGTTCACGGCAAATTCTGGCCCTAGCATCTGAATGTCATAGCAGAAATCAAGACTCATCTGACCAAGCAACATTTTTCAATCTTTCCAATCATTGTCCAATTTTGGTGACCCCGTGCCCATTGTAGCTTCCGTTTCTTGTTTAAAGCCGATGGTATGAACTTCTGCTGCTGTTGACCATTTGCTTCGACTCGTTATGCGTTCAGAGATGCTCTTCAAGTAGACCAGCAGTATCTGAGATACTTACACCAGCCCATCTGACACCAACAAGCATGCCACGTTGAAAGTCACTTTTATCACCTTTCTTCCCCATTCTGGTGTTTTGATGTGAACATTAACTGAAGCTCCTGACCCAGGTCGGCATGGTTTCATACATTATGCTGCTGACGTATGATTGGTTCATATGGATGATCAAATATTTGCAGTTGAACAGGTGTACCTAATAAAGTGGCCAGTTAAAGAGTATGTGCACGTGTGTGTGTGTGTGTGTGTGCGTATGCGCGTACAGTATCTGATATAGCTTTACTTTAATAAAATGATGAAATAGGTTTGTACTGTATATATTTAATGTAATTTTCCCACACGGTTATTTTAATATGAGAGATTGTGGGCTAAGTGCCTATGGTCTACAAATTTGAAAGATGAAGTATCAAATGAATTACTGCCTGTAAGTAGCTGCTGAATGTTTTACCAGCCAGACTGACGAGGTACATCGTTCTGAGGGGTGTAAGAGGGTCAATTAAAGGAATGTACCTCAGCCAGCTAGCAAATCTGCAACAAAGTTGCAATAAAACTACTTTTCTAGGTGCTGTGTGACACTGAAAACAAAAGATAAGTAAATTAACAAACAAAAATCAAAGTGTAAATGTAGGCATGCTTTACCTAAATGTAATTTTAGTGATATAGTGATTTTTTTCACATTTATTTTTTCAAATTTGCTGATACCAATATAATGAGGAATTGAACAACAAATAATTTGTTTTATGGAACCATGGATGGGCAAATTAATTGCTGAAGAGTTAAACAAAATATTTAAATTGCGGTCATCCTTTGGAATATAGCCTAATATTTATTGTAATTTTTATATATTAAATGTTGAATTTAAATAAATCATCATTAAGATGTTTAGCCTATTTAGCAGACAAGCTGGTTATATGCAAAGTTGTATTATTTTAGTAGACAACTTCCTGCTAATATGGGCGTGTGTGTTTGGAAAACACTGTCAATATCAAGGAAACCTAGCTATTTCGTGTCTTGGGGGTTGTGACTTCCAACTGCTACAACATGTGTTAGCTCGTAACCCTCCAGTGGACAAAATCATTGAGGCGAGAACAGCTAGACAAGAGGAGCAAAACAGAAAGGCCCCTGGGTAATTACAATATTTATTAAAAAAACAAAACAGAAGCACGGTTACGGTAAGGGAAAGGCAGCTGCTGTTAAAGATATCCACACTACACATGTTAGTCCATCTTCCATAACTACTTATGCAGTAGAAGTTCGCCATAGACCTGGGCCCAATCACAGCAAGCATGTGGCCCGAGGCCAGAGAGACCCTGGATGGGATACAAGTCCATCACACATACATACGATCACACACCATGGCTGTTTTAGAGGTCAGTTCACCTACATTATGTAGACAAAAGTATTGGGACAACCGTAGTAATTACGGGAATCGGCCACACATGCCACGCCCACTGCTGACATACAGGTGTATAATTAAGCATATGGTCATGCACTCTCCAACATCAAGTGAAGAGACTGTGAAGTGGAAACATCTAAGAACAAGATCAGCTGTGAAGTGGCAGCCACACAAGCTCACAGAAAGGGACAGGATCACCCAACATTAATACCCAACCTGAATAGCAGAAAATCCCACCAGCGATGTTCCGGCATCTAATAGAAAGCCCTCCCAGACGAGTACAGGCCCTTACAGCAATTAAGGGTTAGGCGGCTTCATATTAATACCCTTGGATTCTGAGTGAGATGTCAGGCAGGCTGGTTTGCCTGTACTTTTGTTCATATAGTGTACCTACAGACCCCCATGCAAACAGATCCTCTAGCACCGGATGTGTTAGCCTGGAGTGCTAACCACTATAAATACTATAATTATATATATCTAACTCAGTATATTTTCACTTTTTATATTAATTACTATTTTAATTCGTAATAAAATCAATATAGCGTTTCATTTCTTTAGGCTTCTGTCATGGCAGAGTTGAGGGATTGTGGAAATGTGTGAATGGAAACCATACATATAGACAGGTGAATGTGGTGGCGCTCTTATCGCCGTGAATCTGGAGGCTCGGCGATTAGCTACGTGCAAATGACTCGGTGTAACAGGACACTGAATCCACCGTGGCCTGGTTGCGTGAGTCTCATGATGGACTGGCAGCCCCTTGAGGACGTGCAGGTCACCTTGTGGACGAGAGGAATAAAAGCAGCCTGGCTTCTGATCCCAGTGTCCCTTCACATGCATGCGATTCAACATTCAACACCACAGTGCATCTCTCCTCCCCCGGGTCAAAGCCCAGAACTTTCGACCCTTAGGCCCTAAACTTTGCCAGACAGGCTTGGGTACCTGATAAGGATTAAGGTGAACAGATGGACATTTATTCATTCATGTCAAGTTTTGAAGAAAACATATTCTCAGAAATATCATTACACAATAATCTTTCATTCCACATAAGAAACCTGTTACTGGCTTTATTACTATGTATACATTTTAATCTTTCCTGTAATCATATTCTTCTTATTATTATTTTAATACAAAATATTTACAATATAACAATCAACTAACCATATAACTGACAGTAAAAATATCAAATTCTGACAGTACAGCTTTCACTGATGAAACACCAAATATGACAGGATAATTATCCGCTGCCTGAGTCACACCCAGCATAATGGGCTGTCTGTTATAAAGGTGTGTGCATCGCATTATTAATCATCAGTTACGGCTTCCTGGCAGGACAAGGTGTTTTTGGCTAAAGACAAGCAGAGAAATGCTTAAAAAATTGACAAAACATTAGCACTCAAACTTAGGCATAGAGTTACCATCCCTGTCTTTTGCGGTGAGGCAACGTGAGCAAACCTGTCACACTCTATTCTACAAACAGTTTCTTCACAAATACTTCCTCCCAGATCTTTTACTAAGATGCTGTATAGCAAGATGAGTCAAACCATCGGGCAGTAACATAAACATCAATTTAATCAGCCTTTTGATCTTCTCTACGATATTTCTATAAGTCAATTAAAAACTAGGCTGCCAATAATAAATTATGCAACCAGATTATTAAAACATTTATCAGCGAGACTTATTATAAATAGATGACTCTAGTGAAGCTGGAGAGACTGAATAGGTCACTGCATTTGCTTTTTCAGTTTTGAAGTTTGTTGTTCACATTTTTTATTCCTCCCCTTCTCAGTTTGACCAATCAGAGCGTGCCATAGTGCATTTTCTTCAGTTTGTGTGTGATCTTTAGTGATGTGCAATATGCTCTGACAGGAAAAGGCAGGCTGGCCTTCGCTTTCTTTTCTTTTAATGTGTTTTGATCTTCCTTTGCTTATCCAGGCTACGGATCCAGAATCCCAACACAAACCCCAGGGTATGATGGAGGAAGGAAGGGCCTCCAGCATTACGACAAGCTACAATTAACCCATCACATAAGTGCATTACGTGGAGCTATATACCCTTATTTCCACATTCCCCACTTGCTTTCCTTTGAGACGTACATAACCCACACGGGTGAGATTGAAGCTTAGGGTCTGAGCACATGGTTAGCCATTTATCTGGGGCTCTTGGATCATTTTTCTGGAGGGGGTGGGGGAGGTAAGGGCCTAACGGTGATATCACTATTCTGCAGGGAACGGGATTCAACCTGCTGACATTGCGATCACAGGCACATTGAATGATAAATATACTCCTATATCATTCAGTGTTGTTCTAATTACATCGTTGTTCTACTTTGGCTATATTCATGCACAAGTCCAAGCACATACCTGTGAGGAACTGACATTATTGCATTATCTGCAAACTCTGAACATTATTTATGAAGCTAATTTCTGTATCCAAATTAAGGCATTAAATTAAATTAAACGTTTAAAAAATGCTCATGGCAAAGTGCCTTTATCATATCTCCCATGTAGCTTTGATTATGATTATTTTAAGCAAAAAAACAAAACAAAATAAAAAATGCTCTGATTTTTGATGAATCATTAGTCTTCCCAGTAACGGGACTGGTTTGCGCATTATATTATTAGCTGTCGTATTGCTAACTGCTCATTCCCAGCTTTGTGGGAGTAGTGCGGGTTGGTGCCAGGCGGGTTAATTATAAAAGTAAGCATGCTGATTTCTCAAGGTCTTGCAAATGAAACCATTAATGAAATGATAGCGAGAACTTGCAAGCGCTTCGCTTTGTTTTGGACCACGTTGGGCCATTTAGAACCTGTTGACACAGATAGCATGGGTGCAGAGCCTCTGAGGCTTGCTGATGGCTCAAAACTAGGCCAGTTCACACATCTCCCTTCTACCGCTGTGTGCCTGCCAGGTACGTCTGCTCGGCTCAGATAATGAAGCAGCCGTGTCTTCGCTCTGTTGTGTGGAAATATTTCCATTTGCACTGACAAGAAAATTCCTCATTGCGGCTGAATCGATCTTTCTTGTCCATCTTGTTCCTTCCAGAATGCAGATTTTGTTCTGCGGCAGCCACCTCCGAGCGTGTCTAGAAAGCTCTGGCAAGATAAAACCCTCCAAAGCTCGTTGGACTCATTTGCATTTTAAGTCTATTAACTTCAATAGTAACAGCACAGTGAATCAGTCTCTGCTGCTGTGTCTGTTGTATGATTTTTATTGTACGCTCGCATTCCTGATATGGCTCCCACTACCTTCACAAAGCAATAATCTAACATCGTTTGGATGTTATTTCCATCAAATATGCGCACTGTTGCCAAACACAAGGCACATCTGGAAATTATAATTTGACCTTTATTTGTATTGCTAAACTCATCAATTAGAACAATATTTCACAGGCCCTGATGAAGCTAATGTGAAATATTTTTGGCAAGCGATGAAATTAGTCTAATGCAAAACTCATCTCTTTTTGTTTCATAAACAGCAGTGCACTGCCAAAGAATAGCAGTTGGGTAATATTTCAGTCAAACGGAGAATATGCAGTAACTACCCACCTCCGCAGAATGGGCCGGCAAATACTAAACTGATCTTTCCTGGCAGAAAGTCGACATACTCTATGGTTCACGCACAAATAGTCATTTAGCCCACAGTGAATTTGATTGCTTACATTGGTCCTGCACTTCTGTTAGCAAAAACCAAACCATAGGAAATGTGTCATTTATTTACATTGCACATGTTTTAGAAATATTGATTTCAGTTCCATATAAAATGCAGTAATTGCAAAATCTGTTTACCATATCTGCCAAACTGCAAAGCTCTTCTGCTTGCCAGGATAATTTGGGTACCAAAAATATATCATTTTTAAACGACGCGGCAGATGTTGCTATATAGCTACCTTCTCGGAGGGTTCGGTTGATACCTTCTGACAAAAGTGGGATCCAACAAAAAGACGCTCCACCTGAGGAGCAGTAGTTTGTGTTCTAGCCTGACTTTAGGATCTGTCAAAATAACACAGAACACAGAATTACACATGTGTATTCAACATATGCAAAACGACCAGGTACGTCTAGGTTACTCTACAAAATATAACTGACATCTGGAACAAGCCTACTCACTTTACTTTAAGCTACATCTGCTCATGGCAAAAAAAGACTATGGCGCTCCCAAGATCATTGACAAATTGACATTACATGCGTCATGGCCAAAGCAATGTAACCTAGTAGAAAAGCTGTAGCTTTTAACGAAACAAAACTGCAGGACACCTGCACACATCCACAAGTGCCCATATACTGAATTCTGCAAAACACAATAGTTACTATGTGAATGTTTCTTATTGCAACAAGACATGAAATACATTCATGCAGTATAAAATTAAGAAGAACTGTACTGTGTCAAAGTTCACCTGTTGGCAAGATTAATTGCAGAGGCTAAGAAAATTATATAAATGATCCAATGTTTTAGCCTTATTGATAAAAACATAGATCTATTTCTCGCACTCTTCAATATGATTAATGAGCAAGAACATCTGAATGTCTAGCTTGTACTCCTCTTTTGCCAATCACACAATAAAACTTTGTATGTGCTGACAGACAGCCAAGTATAAATAGCGACGTGACTTAAAAAGCAAGCACACAGTTTGATCTGAGTTGGTGATTTAATCTGTGTGTCACTGATGACCTTAAGAACTTAGCAGGAAGCACACTGGGAGCAGGACGATGACACAGAGCCTGAGAGATAGCAACGGCTTTTGAATTCAGAGAATTTTCTATTTTTGGTGTATGAAAAAACAACCGGTACGATAAGCCGTCGCCAAATGTCTGAGGAATTGGATACCGGTGTCATCCAAAGTGCAATTAAAAGATTCTGAGAGATGTTTCTCGGCGTTTGTGTATATTTACTCACAAAGTGGTAAATTCCACGACATAGCAACAGCCACATGTACCAGGCAGATACAGTGTCTGGGCACTGGCAGATCTCCTGGCAGCGGTTTTTTGCAAATGCAACTGCAAATGTGATGAGACACAATAAAGGTTACAGCTGTGCAGTTAGCAATGTATATTTCACCTTAAATTCAATTTGTAAAGACAATGCACAGGTGACAGACAAGGATGATGGTGCAACAGAAACTTACTAATGAGTATTTCCTACAGTAAGGTTCAACTCTACGTTAGATAATACAGTGGTACATTAGCTTTATATTCATAGAAAAGTGGGATTTCTTTGGCCTGTACTGAGCATTTATTCATCAAACAATAATGTCTTTCAAGGCAGTGATACTGATGATGACAGTAATTATCATTGCTAAGCTATTATTAGTAGTGATAGAATTAGCTGCAGTTTGGATTTCAAGTGTGATATGACTTGCTGCATTTGTTCATTGAGCTGACTGCTGTTTCCTACATTGTTACATTGACGAAGAATTTTTTGTCCCTTGGGTTTCATTACTGGACTTTTCTTTGTCTTCCATTTTGGACATTAGAGCCCGGATCCCTCCACTCTTCTCCCTTTGCAGCAGTAGCGATTGGCCGCTTGTCTGAGTCTGCATGTGTGTGGCGCATGGCGATTGGCCGCTTGTCTGAGTCTGCATGAGTGCTGCGCATGGCGATTGGCCGCTTGTCTGAGTCTGCATGTGTGCTGCGCATGGCGATTGGCCGCTTGTCTGAGTCTGCATGAGTGCTGCGCATGGCGATTGGCCGCTTGTCTGAGTCTGCATGCGTGCTGCGCATGGCGATTGGCCGCTTGTCTGAGTCTGCATGTGTGCTGTGCATGGCGATTGGCCGCTTGTCTGAGTCTGCATGTGTGCTGCGCATGGCGATTGGCCGCTTGTCTGCATGTGTGCTGTGCATGGCGATTGGCCGCTTGTCTGAGTCTGCATGTGTGCTCTGCATGTTGTGCATGAGTACATTCAACCTTCTTCTGCATGACCAGGAGATATCACAATGGGGTCCTTACATTAAGTCTCCATTAAAATGAGCTCTCATTGGTCAGCAGGAAATGAAAGAAAAAAAATCCCATATTGATTTTAGCGTAATGTTATTAGCCTGTGCTCAAAAACACATCTTCAGATCAGTTTTTTAGACAGTTCCAGTTACTGATCGATGTATAATTTAGAAACACTAGTTACTGTAATGCAAGCTAAAAACCTGGGTTCCTTTAAATCAAAACTAGATAAAATTTTAACAGCTCTGAGCTATTAGTTAAGTTCCCCTCAAACGAGCTTGTTGGCCCATAATGGTCTCTTCTCGATTGTAAGTTTCTTGTGTTCTTAGAAAAATAAAGAATAGTTAAATAAAATAGGCAACAGCTAACTAACAACAGGAAAAAAAGATATATCCACTGAGCATATTTCAAATTTTCACAGAAAGGTGTGGAATTGCTGGCTGTGTTAAAGTACAGAAGCTACCCTCAGTGGCTGGTGAGAGGCGGCTACGTAAGGTAGCATCTTCTAAGTGGGCTCCGACTTGGCCAGTCCGTTTCCCTTGGCCTCAGATGATGGGCGCTGGCAGTGAAGCTTCCGTAGGGCACCATGACGGCTTCAATCAGTACTAGCTACCCCAAAGCAGAGAGAAATGAGTAACCATTCAGTAGGAAAATTCATCAGCAAATGTTTGGGTGGAATGTCATGCTCTTACTTTTGACAAATTAAAAAATCACTAGTACAAAAGATGTTCTACTATGTAATCTGAGAGTCAAAGGATAGATCAGTGCTTTACAAAAAAAAAAGTGCATAAAGTAAAACTAGGCATAAAACATAAAAAATTTAATTTAAAATGTGTAATCAGTAGAAAATAACACTGTTTTTAGCAAGAACATTTAAGACTTTTTTTTGTTTTCGCTGGAAGGAGGTTCCAGTGTCTGGCAGTGTAATAGATAAATGCCATGTCTCCTTGCTTTATTTCAGTTCTGGCCACCAGTAACTGACCGGTCCCTACCGGTCTAAGAGACCTACCAGACTTATATTATTCAGACATATAAGCGAAGTAATTTGGGGCAAAACCGTTCAGCGATTTGTCGACCATAAGGAGTACTTCATCAATTACTTTGTCAAATTAAGTGGTAAATTAATTCTGTAGGAGGCAGGGAGCCAGTGTAAGGATCTGAGAACTGGAGTAATGTGCTCTTTCTTCCTGATGTTAGTTAGGATTCTAGCAGCAGCATTTTGAATGAGTTGTCATTTCTGGACATTTGCATAGCTATGATAAGCTACCTTGCTGAATTTGGCCAAGTGGGAGCATATAAAGATTAAATAAGAGGGACCTGAGAATTGATCCTTGAGGGACTCCATACATCATGGCAGTACATTTATCAAAGGATTAGCTGGCTACCATGTTGATTCAAGGCAGTGACATTTATGCTGCACCCATCAGATGCTATACTGAAAACACTTATGCTTAAATTACTAAAGAGCTATTTTATACACAAGAAATAACAGGGTACATATTTACTTTAAACTGTATTATTGTCATATTTACATTCCTGCACAACAGCTTAATACAAAATTAATCCGGTACAAAAGTTGGACCTTCCTCTAAACGACAGGGACAACAGAGATGGCAACAGCAATGGCGGAGGGTTAAGCAGAGCATCACCTTTGCAGCGGTCAGAAGTGACAAGCGCCGGGAAGCATCTCGAGCATCAAGCGTGACCTTTGTGTCATCTGCAGGTCCCCCTAAAGCCTTGCCACGCAACTGCCGTAAATGCTTTTTGCATTCCTCGTGTGACACATCCTTGCATAAATGATACCAAATAATTGGGCCATATAAATAATTCATTACATATTAATGCAGGTGAAATGGCTTCATAGCTTTGAGTGCTGTCGCTCACCACAATAGAGAAAAACCAGCAGGAAAAATGCAGAATGAAACTATATAGGTGCTTACCACGTGCAGATGGGTTACGCAGATTAAAATGCATGTGTGCATATGTGTACGTCTGAATTTTTTGTGTCAGCGTCCGCATGTCTATATGGGTACGTATGGAGGTTCTGGAAGACATATTTCAGTCAATATTAATTTTATAAGAGGAGAATCTAGTAGTTACAGGAAAAAATGCAGTACAATAACATCTACACTTTGCACCGTGATTTTAAATAGTAGACATTTTGACACACACCCTCAGACATACACACACATTTATACATGCACACACACACGCATACATATACATATTTTTATAATTTCTGAATTTAAAAAAAAATCATTTAAAAATAATTAATAAATAATAAAGTAGAAGGCATAAGCCAGCTAGAATATGTCGGTGTGCTTGTTTTGTTTATCTATGCCAGTGTTTCCAAACCTGCTCCTAGGGTACCCCTAGAGAGTCCACTTTTTGTTCCCTCCCACCTACCTGCCAGACAGTCCACATTTTTGCTCCCTAGTAGCTCCCTAGGTGGGTGGCAGCAAAAATGTGGATTGTCTCCGGGTCCCCGAGGAATCTATACTATGTGTCTATTTTACAGCTAGAAAAACTATCCCCCTGATATCCACGCCTGCTGATATTCCTCTGCAATGGATCGCCTTGGAAATGACGTTCATGTCATGTCTGAAATTTAAAAAAAAAAAAAAGAAGTAATATTATAAAGAAAGATCAGAGACCTCCCAATGATGGAGGATGGCCAGGCTATCGAATGTATTCCATAATTCCATCTGAAGTTGTCGATACGTTCTCTTTCTTGTGAATGAGCAGCATCCCATCCAAGATGTACCCTGCATCTAGGCCTGTGGATCCATAGTACCTCAGAACCTCGTACCCAACAAGCTGTTAAGGAAAATGAATGGATTGATGGGTGAATGGCAGATTTTGTCTCGCTTCTCCTTCAGCTATCAAACTCCAGAGCTGATGCCAATTCCAAGATGCGTAATCTTCGCATAATCATCCGACGCCCTGCTCAGTCCCGTATCATCAGGACGATTACATTTTCATCAACCTGACTTATTTGGATTTGCGTTTACCTTCGAGTCATGCTGGCTCTCTCACCTCCCAGTCTGTGGCTCTCACTTAAAATGGAAAACGTTCTAATGAAGTAAGAATCCTCTACGTTATGACTTGGATGTGTTTGGGGGACTGGGAGAGCTGTGCAGTGATCCTGGGAAATACATATGCGGCGCAAAACCTGTATCTGATCCTTGCACTCTAATTCATTAACTGCAAACTGTTGAGATAACAGTGTCACCGGTCACTGGTAAAGCTTTGATTAAATTTAGCATTTATATTTTGAAGTCACGGCTATAAACATCGGCCATTTCCGAGTCTAATTGCAAGCTGGCCAAACGATTAACTAATCTTGTTGACCTTTGCGTCATTAGATAAGCATTGAGATTGCTACCTCTTACTGAAATAAATTTAGATTTTCTTGTGATCGTACAGGGTGAATCCCCAAACCATGTCTGTACTTCACTGTATCATTTTAAGGCCTTGCCATAAAATTATACAGCTATAGCACCTAAGCGCATTAGAAATCATACAAGGTTAAACAATGAAGGTATTAAAATTATCTCACTATTAAACTGGTAAGAATATCTCCCCAGTAATTCGATAAAACAGAAGTACTTCCTAAAAATCCTTTTCTTAAAAAAAATAAAACTAAAAAAACTTAGAAAGGTAGCACTTTGGATTATGCCATTTTTTGTTTGTTTTCACACTTTTAACAATTTACATAAACAACAAGTACTAAATGTGGTGGCACGGTGGTGCAGTGGTTCGCACTGGCCCCTCACACCTGGGCTGTGGGTTCAAGTGTCTGTCAGGATTCCATGTGTGTGGAGTTTGCATGTTCTCCCCATGTTGACATGGAATTTCCTCTGGATGCTCTGGTTTTCCCCCAAAAACAGGCTGAGGCTAATTGCCTCAGGTGTGAGTGTGCCCTGTGGTGGTTTGTTGCCCCATCCCTGCCTTGCGTCCAAGCCCCCCTCCTCCCCCACCCCCCATGATCCTAAATACGATAAGCAGTTTCAGGAAATGGGTGGTTGGAGTAAGTACTTTTTATGAATTACCACCAGGGTGGATAATACTATGAATGATGCAACATAAATTCACATGTCATGATAAATTAAATTACCACCAATGGCAGCATGTAAAGAAAGGGAATGAGTTGATTCAGGAGTGTCCTTCGACCTTAATTAAACTGAGTTTATGAACTTAGAAGAGATGGGTGCATGTTCTCTTTGTGTTGTGACAACATGCATAGCCTGCAGAAAGTGTGGAATTATCTGGAAGAAAGCCAATGTGGAACAAAGTGTATCTGAGAGCTGACCATGAGGAAGACATGAACTTCATTTGGACTAGGAGTACCTGGCAGACGGCAACAGGCATTTGCAGACATGTACACGGTCAGTGTGAAAACTAGTCACGTGTTGGCTCCTTGTTGAAAACACCATTCACCATTCAGTTTAAGCCGAGAGGGATCTGTGTTTTATATAATAATATTATAAATTAATTTATAATAGACAGTTTGGTATCAAATAAAGTAATACTGCCAGTGTTCTTTACTGACAATTTGAGATGACATACATGAATATATATAACATAGCTCAACAATGTTGCAAATTTTCAGATATTATATAAAAAATAAATAATGATATACACTGCCTGGCCAAAAAAAGCAGACATACATTTCAATATCTCATTGGACCATAACTATGATTATTCATCAATGCATTGTTTCCACATGTTTATGTAACATCTAAACATTTTTTCCATCTAGATTTGCATTAATTTCTTGCAGAGATCTTGTATTGACGATAGGTGAGCCAAACCACTCAAAGTCTTCTTCAGCACGTCTTAAAGACTTCCAATGGGGCTAAGGTCAAGACAATGTGGTGGCCAATTCAAGTGTGAAAATGATTCCTCGTGATCCCTGAACCACTTTTTGACAGCTTGAACCTGGTGAGTCTTGGCATTATCATCCTGGAATATGCCCATGTTGTTAGGAAAGAAAAACTCCACTGGGATGTGATAGCCTGGCCATTCAGTCGATCCAGGTACTCAGCAGGTACTTATTGCTGCATAGCCTTGCTGAGATGTAATAATGATCCAATCACTGGCTTTTAATTACTTGCTGATTTAAATTCAAAAGGTGACTTTTTTGGCCAGCCACTGTAAAATAAAAAATACATTTCCTTCAGCACTCTATGGAACTAGAGGTTATGTAAGATGGATTATATACATTGCTGTTTTTGGACAGGACATATGCATCGTCCACTCTTTTGGGCATGACCCCGTCTAATGTTCTCTTACTTTTGCCCTGAATAGCAGGCATAAAATAGTAATTACAAGGCCCACCTGGCCCGATTT
The DNA here is from genome assembly GCA_019775915.2 of Cyphomyrus plagiostoma. NCBI lineage: Eukaryota > Metazoa > Chordata > Actinopteri > Osteoglossiformes > Mormyridae > Cyphomyrus > Cyphomyrus plagiostoma. Next base: position 4,437,854 of record JABFEA020000138.1, on the reverse strand, counting down.
TAGCACACACTGACCCACGCATCTGAAACCAAAGGCTTCGGTTAAGAAATGTTTTGATTGATAAAGACCAGCCCTCTGCGGCTTTAGCACGGCACAATATTTCTTTTGGCCGGGGTCACTAGTGCTCGACGTACATCATCACTAACGCATTAGATCTCAGGGCAATTAGTTGAAAACAAACAGTCCAGACAAACCCGGCATTCAGCCCCGAGAACGGGGGGAAGAAGAAAGCCCAAGACGCTCCGTTATTTCAGGGCTGCTTCAAAGGCCAGTCAGTGGCATCAGCAGAAAGAAAGAAATGCATTGTTGTGGTGTAACGCCTATACAGTAGAGAAGCTTAATGCATTATTTTTCCACTGATTCAGGTTACAGCCAAACTTGCCCTGGTATAATAGGGCAGTGGAAAGAACTTTTCACCTGAACACTATATGCAATGTGCTGCATGGTTAGTTTAGGATTAAAAATCCTTTCTGGTCGTCCCCCGACATGGGAAATGAAGCCTTGAGATTATGCGAATGAATGGCTCGCTGTCATTAAGGTCAAAGGTACATTTTGATGTACTTTGCCATAATGGCTCAGACAAAATCTGCCACAGAAATCTTAAACCCTTGCCCCTAAACTCAAGCAGGGATATCACTTCCTAATAACTGTTTTCAATAATTGCAAATTGTCTTTGGACAAAATACAGTACTAAACGGGGTGGGCATGCACCTGAGGAGTAATGTTCCCTTATATTAAACATTTGTAGTATTGGCATGTTCAAACATTAATTGTACTCATTTGCACATTATGCGTTGAGAATTACGATTAGCTCATAGTTGATTGTAAAATCCCCGTAAACTTTATTTTTTGCCTACACATAAAGGATACATAACATTGCTTTTGGCAAATTTCTTTCAAAAAATAAAACAGTGTTTGCATTAAAAATAGATTTTAAAATGGAATGTGCAAATTTTTGTTACAAATTCAGTCTTTACCTTTTATAGCCTTTTAAAACCACGTTCTATTGCATATTGTGCATATTGTGGACTCTTTATATATAAATGTTTGACACTTTTATCAATTGACTTTTGGCATATTGTTTTTTGCTGAACGAGGTGTTGACTGTATAATCACGCCACACTGTTACTTAACGTAAAATAAAAAAAAAAATCATACTGAAATGTATTGTTTTATTATTTGATCTATTATTACTTTTAGCAGACCCTAAATTTACATAACTAATAAAAATAATTATGATTCTCTCTGATGTGACATTTTTTGCCATAATTATTAAATGAAAGCTTATAAAATACCCAAATTAAACAAACAAAAAGCACACTTCGGTGTACTTAAATGCATTTAAAATATATAAATTAAATAAACAAAAAGATAATTCTTCATGGAACCCACAAAGAATGGGACGAATTTTCATCAGGCTTATCAGTTTCAAATGAATGACCACTGGAATGCCAAGATTTTGTTCAGATTCTTTCCCACACACTTTTTTTTAAAGTTTGGTCGCACTCACTCTCCGTATCTAGTTACTGGAAATTGTATGCCGAATTATCTTGTATATCAATTGCACACACACAATGTCTTATACAGAAATATCTGCACAACTCTGCAGGATTTACAGTGTTGCATAGGGTCGCCACGGTCCGTAATCGATGGCTTCTGAAGGTGAGCTCCATGACTGGCATGTCTTAGGCTAGCAATAAAGTATCATATACAAAATGTAACAGTCGGACCAGTTTATAGCTTCTGTGCATTTAAACCTCATGAGATTCTTCCTTTATTCTGGATCATCGTAGCCATTAGTTTTTCAACTGACAGTTAGCCTGCATATATACTGTATAAGTGGTGCATGATTTCAAAACAAGAAATGGTTCCATTGCAGAGAAAGTAATGTAAAATATGTTGTGGAAGAATCTTTGTAAATACTTGCGTTGTCTAACACAGACTCAAGGAAGCTTTGGCATCACATCCGTATCAATCCCCACTGCAGTGTTTACAGAATAACAGACACAGGACCTACAGACTGCCTAGCTTAATTTGTAAGGAAACAGCGTATTTGTCGTGGTATTTTACATCACATCCTGTAATATAATGTAATGCAGCATAATACAATAACATTATTTGCTGATTTGTATCCAATCTGTTAAATCAACTATTTGAAGAAGCAGAGGTCAAGTTATTATGAAAAGAAAGATACATCATACATTGGGGGGGTGGGGGGATAGTGTGGAAGGGTGCAACCATCATCTATGATGAAAAGATCTTGGAGGTGTGATGATTTAGCCAGTAGATAAATCAGTTCCGACAGGCTGGTTCTCAGATGGTGGGCATTCATCCAACCAGATGTTGCAGCAAGGTGAGTGTGGATGCATAGAGGAACCTGTGGGTCAAAGGGAAGAAAATAGCAGAGTGTGTGAGTATAAATCACAATATAAGTGATTGGTGAAGTCCAGAGACAGAGCCAAGTGATTTACTATATGGAGAAAAGCATCGAGGGGCTGGGTACTGATCCTTGATGGACACCTGTGAAGACGATATGAATGGTGGGTGCATTCCAGATGGTAGGAGCAGTAAGTGAGTAGAAAGCAATTCAATTTGGGGCAATGGCTGAATTATTTTGCTTTTAGTGGATAAGAGGATCTCTTGATAGAGTTTCCATGTTATTCTGGAGGCTGCCTGAAACGGAGAGGAGTGCTACCTGGGTGAAATGGCCTGCGCTAATGTTAGATTGTTTGGCGTCTAGAAGACTGAAACAAAACTAGATGATTGTTCACACCCTATCCATCCAGCCATCCATTATCCAAACCGCTTAGTTCCCACTGGGGTCGTGGCTTGCCCAGAGCCTTTCCCGGGAATATCGGGCACAGGTAGGAACCAACCCTGGGTGGGCACCAACACACCACAGGTCGCACACACTCTCACACACCCTCACACAGCCATACTAGTTCACTGTATATTTTTTAAAAGAAAAGGATGTAAGGGGAAGACTGTTCATTCTTAGTCATAATAGGCTATTTTTATTCATTTTTTAAAGAAAACTTCAAAAACCAATTTGATTGTTTTATTGTGAATTTTACAGTCACATTCAAGCATCCTGATGCCTAATATATCATCCGCATTTTCTTTATAACTGCCCTAATATCCTATCATTTTGATTTGAGCAATTACATCATTGCTTGGTTGGTTCAGTCTTCAGCCGTCTTTAAAACCATGCCTTTGAATGTATGCTTTCATACTGATGAGACAGATCTGTAGTATATGTAGGTGCACCTGGCCAATAAGGGAAACTCTGATTCTAATTCTGTTACCACCATATATTACAATTAAATTCAGATCCAATTAGTATACTGTATAATCTAGACACAAATATAGTTAGTTAATCACTATGTTCAATAAAATGTATCTAAAATAAATCATGTGTCATATCATTAAACTTCCAGTGACATTTGGCCCTGGCGTAACAAAAAGTTCTAATTCATTGGCTTCCTGCTATACGTAGTACAATTTATTAACTTTACAAAAGTCCCTCTCTGGATTTTCTCCAACCACTAACAGACTTAGATAATTAAAACGGGGAATGTAAGCTTTATTTAAAATACCCTATAATCTTGGTTACAATCTTCATCCTCCCTAATTAAGGCTATAATAGATAGAAACCAAAATTTCAAACAGAATTGTTATGTAACACCAGAATTACCTGGGAGATTTTTTTTCAACTGTATACAATATGGTGTTTTTCCACAGATAAAGAAATGCATCATGCATTCACGGTGTTCTATTTTTCTTTTTTACATTTTGCTAAGTAAGATTAGAGTGTTGTTTGTTCTTTAGAACTAATGAACTATTGTGGAAAACAATCCCATTGCTTAGAATTAGTGTATTATTAAGTTGCTTTTACTGATAGAACTTAAATTTAAACACCAAACAATCTAGCTGTAATACACTGAATTATTAATTAAAAAGCAGAGTTTAAAATTAGCATTATTGACCATATAATGAGATAAAGCTTGTTCTGCCTCGTGATGAAGCTCTGGCATATTGAGTACCTTAAATGTTCAGATGGAATAAGTAACCTACAGTACAAAAAAGCTTAAAAAGCACATATCAAGCATAAATACATCAATAAATAATAAAATAACAAATGTTTAAGGTACATATTTTACTTCATTTTTTTCTTCTGAATAGTTGTAACAAGGCAGAAGACAGGGCAGGAATGTGGACAGAGAAGGATAGGGCAGGAATGTGGACAGAATGGGGACAGGGGGCAGAGCAGAGACAAGGCAAGAATGTGGACAGAACAGAGAAAGGGCAAGAAAGGGGACATGGCATGAATGGGTACATGGCAAGGATATGGCAGTGTGCATGGTGGTGGACAGGGCAGGAAAGGGGAAAGGACAGTGAAGATGCCATGGACAAGGCAGATACTGGGACAGGTCAGTGGACAGGGCTGGAATCGGGGCATGGCAGTATACAGAGCAGGAAAGACGACATGACAGTGGACAGGGTAATGAACAGAGCAAGAATGTTCATTGGGCAAGAATAGGGACATACCAGTGTATAGAGCTGTAATGCGGACAGAGCAGTGGATATGGCAGTGTGCATGGTGGTGGACAGGGCAGGAATGGGGACATACCAGTGTATAGAGCTGTAATGCGGACAGGGCAGTGGATATGGCAGTGTGCATGGTGGTGGAAAGTGCAAGAATAGGGACATACCAGTGTATAGAGCTGTAATGCGGACAGGGCAGTGGATATGGCAGTGTGCATGGTGGT
>JABFEA020000138.1:4400951-4432985 GCA_019775915.2 Cyphomyrus plagiostoma | reverse complement strand
GGGACATACCAGTGTATAGAGCTGTAATGCGGACAGGGCAGTGGATATGGCAGTGTGCATGGTGGTGGACAGGGCAGGAATCGGGACATACCAGTGTATAGAGCTGTAATGCGGACAGGGCAGTGGATATGGCAGTGTGCATGGTGGTGGACAGGGCAGGAATCGGGACATACCAGTGTATAGAGCTGTAATGCGGACAGGGCAGTGGATATGGCAGTGTGCATGGTGGTGGACAGGGCAGGAATGGGTGGATATGGCAGGGACACATGCTGCTTTGCTGCCTTTGGGACTTTTTGTCTGTAAAACTTGCTTTAAAAGTCTGGATGTGCAGGATTACATCTTTTTTTCGCAATTCCTCATCTTTTACAAGGATACCTGGGCAACAACAAAGACAATTTCAACAGTAATACAGCTTATATAAAACTAAATACAAAAAAAACAAAACACATACACTACAAACCAGGGGTGTGAAACTTCACGCCTGGGGGGCCGGAGCCCTGCACATTTTAGATATTTCCTCATTTAACACACCTGATTCAACTCCTTGTGCTAATTACCACATGACTCTTGAGCTGAATCATTTGTGGTGGAACAGGGAAAGAACTAAGCTACACAGGGCTCCGGCCCCCCAGGATTGGAGTTTGACACCACTGCTATAAACCAACACATATAAGTAGGTTAATGGGACATGTGTGCTTATATGGGGTGTTCGAGTGTGTGGGTTCAGGCATTTGTGATATTATTGTTCTTTCGGTTCGCTCAAGCTCGATTTAAATGTTTATCGGATGTGGAAAGTGGATCATCTCAGGAGACCAGCTATGGAGAAGGTTCTCATTGCCTATGCATGGAGGCAATGTAGGAAGATTAAAATAACATTGAGTATATTCTGTAAATGAAGGAGAGAACTAAGGGAAGCCTCCAGAGTCCATTATAAATTTTAATAATACATCAAGGTAATGTAACTGAATAACCAATCTCTGAGGGAGGAAACACGACATTTGGCTAATATTACAATATGAATTATAAAAACAAAAAGAGCTTTTAGTTAATCTTGTCTTTTACTTTTATTCTTTAGGCCTTTTTTTTCTATTTTCCCAGAATCCGGAACACCATGTAAACAAATAAAAGTGGGGGGTGGGCTGGAGTGGGGGGGACAGTTTGGCATCTCAGTAGATTAATTAATGCGCCTCTGACTTGGCATCAGTGGGCGAAAATTATGTGCATAAATAATATCACTAATTAAAAAGATGCAGATTAACATGCAAATAATGTTAATGAGGATCTGCAATTCCGGAGTGTATTCGCATAACATCAACAATTTAATGTGTTGGAAGGCTTGTGTTTGCATTACATTAATAAAATTCAAAGGCCCGCATAAAAAATTCTGCCGGAGTTGCTGCCTCCACTTGTGAGCTGTAAATTCTGTGGGCAGTAGCAGGTCCCTCCTTTGGCAGATGCAAAAGTTATTATCTCAAAGGCTCGCAATCGCGCTGCCGTGTGCCAGTGTGACCAGCTGTTGGGATGCGGCACCTAGTAAAGCACTAAGACAATTAACTGCTTTGGTTGGGCAGCTTCAATATTTATTTTTCCAGATTAATTTGAGCGGGCAGATTTGAGAAACACGGGTGGGAAGTAAACTTCAGTGAACCCAGGTCGTGTACCTGTAAGCGGCTATTGTGGAACGTGGGAACAGGGGAACTTAGATCATGCAGTAGTATACCTTAGATCATGTGATTGTCTATACTCTTTGAAACATTGCATATAGGTGGAATATATTATTCTGTCAGATTGCACATTAAAATTTTATCATCTGGTTCTGTGACCTATTATTTCAACATTTTTGCATACCTAAATCACACTGAAAACTATTTATTACAAATTAAATGCACGGATCAGCTTATCCTGTTGCTTATTAATTTGTTAAATAAAGAAAAAAGCATATATTTTACGTTTAGTTTATGAAATAGAACTAGTTTTCATTGTTATCGCAACTATCATCATAATATCGTTGAATAAAAAAAAACTTTAGTTCTTGACAATTTATATTAAATATTTAATTAATATTAAATAATTAAGTATTTTAACACAAAATGAAAGGGTATAATTAAATATTATTGTCATATAGATAGAAGTAAAAATGGGGATCTCTTATTTTCTGAAATACTTAAACTGGGCCAAACATTATCAACTGTATTGGTCCTAGTTTACTCATTCTTAATTATTTACATTTTTCAAGGTTCGGTTTGTGGTTTTACATAAATATGTTAGTTGCTTAATAGTATGCATGCTTGGTTTCATAATAATGCATGCCATGGCTTATATATATATTTCAGATTTCACATTTGCTTGTTTGCTAACTGACTGAAGGTAAAAATGTAAATATTTGCAGCGTTCGATAAATTGAGAAGCAAATGAATCGATCATAGGGCAGAATGTTGCCCCCGAGAAAGGTGGAGGGTCCTGACAGTTTGTAAATGTCAAATTAACGTTTTTTAGTCTTACATGACCTGACGGGGGAGGGACATAATTTGGGTCCCGGTGAGACTGGGAGGCCAGGTTCGGAGATGCTGTTAAAATATTCAGACACGGTATTGCCGATAGCTTCATGGGACATGCTGTTTGTGTTATGCTTGGCTTTGAGTTTGCAGCAGTGTGAGATTCGGGGGGGTAGAGGGGGGGTGCATTGCACAATGACCTCTTCAGTTGGGCTTTGCAGCAGCTGGCCTATAACTTAGATCAGGCCTTGCAGTACGACTGCTGTCCTCTACTGGGACTCGACAGGAGAAACATAAAAATATGACAAGGAGATAATTTATTAGGGTCATAAGTCTTAGTTCTGCCATGCAAACAAAACATCATGATTGTGTGTTATGAAAATACATTTATGGGCAGAAATAAACAGATTGCATTCCGGTCCTGACTGCATCCAAGACCACTGAGGATCATGGGAATTTTTAAAGAGAATTCATGGTGCGAGTAGTGTAATGTCATCAGCATGTGTAAAAACAGATAGATCTCCATTGGTTTTGAAAGTTCAGACTTATTCCTTGTTGAGTGTTTTATAGGGTGACATACTCATATAATAATTGTATTTTTAAAGAAGTATTAACCTCTACATTTTTCGTAATACTCTTTTTGACAAAGTTATACTTATTTAAATTGTTTAATAGCATGTTGTTAACCTATAATTTGTTCATAGTGATCTACTTGTTACACAAATGAGCTGTATGAAGTTCCCAGGGTGCCCCCATTGGATTTTCTTATCTTTTTATGCAGGAAAGCTTTTAGATCGTCTGTGTAGCTAAACCGAACCTGCCCAACAGGTTTTTCCTAGATCAGACCTGATGTCATTCTTGGTTTTCCGTCTGCATCCCACCTTCATTCCGCCTCTGCTCCTGAGCCCGGATATCCTAAGAAGGGGCTCAGAAGCATCACCCTGGACAGCCAGAGCTGATCCACCATCGGACTCCAAGCCAAAGACAACATACTGCTTCCAGAAGGTTCCTACACCTGCTGCCTCACCACAAAACTCTTCTCCTTTTACAAATGATCAAGTGCTTTATTATAAGACATTTGTTAAAATAAATATTTATTTATTTAACTGGTCATACCAGCTTTAAATGTTATGTCCACAACACACAAGTCACTACAGATTATATTCTTCGGACTATATACCCCGAAGGATTTTTTTGAAATCAGCAGCACTGCTTAAATTTTTATTAAACCCAAAACTGATGAAAATAAAAAAAGGTGCTGAGTAGGCCATGCACTGTAAAGTATAAAACTTAAATATAAGTAGTATAGGTCATTTACAGTTCTTATGTATGCATATAAAAACACATATACACTCTCTGTCTCTATTGCGCACACACACACAGACACACGCACAAATTGTTGTGGAGATTGCATCAGTCCTGTTAACGGACATAAATGTCAGGGTTTGTAATGTGTTATATATATATATATATAAACACACACACATACACACATGTTAGTAATGTGCATATATATATATATATAAAAGCACATTACAAACATGTGTGTGTTTATATATTTGCGTTTGTGTTCATAGATAGATAGATAGATAGATATTAATGTAGTGATATGGACATGAATAAAAGCAACCCTAGAATTTCCCAGGGAAAATGCAAAGCTGCATTACCCATAACTCCTTCATTCACCCCAAAACCTCTGTAAGCAAGAAAAAAGCACCAGGTTTCCCACAATGCAGCTGGGGAATCAACAAATGATACAGCGGAGATTTAAGTCTTGATCTGAGTTTTAGCAGTGCAATGTCTAAGATTTAACTGCCCAAGTCACAGAAGACCTCACAGTGCTCACTTTTTCCAGTAGTTATGTTTAACAGAAGCATGACTTCATTAGCCATGGAAGCAGCTTACCATTACGAATACAAAATTTACATTAAGTTTATTTAGCTAGGTGTTTTTGTGTGATAATGAAACTGAACTTTTCCTTTGCACAGTTCAAACAAAGCAGTTACTCACTATGCAAACATTTGTCCAGCGACCCATCTAAATGTGTAAATAGCATTGCTGTAGTGATTACTTTCCATGAAAAAGTTCAGGAAAAAAAAAGATTAGTTGAGTGGGGAATTTCAGTTCACACTATTTATGATTCTGCAGTATTTTTGGAAAGTTATTTTGGAAGTTAGCTGCAAAGGAGAGGAAAAGGGAAATTAAACTGGTCATGAATCTTTATATGATGTGCAGCTGACATTCTGTGCCTTGTTGGCATCCCGTCCAGGGTGCCGCCCTGATGTGTGCTTCCTGCAACAGGCTTCCCCTGACCCTAAATATCATAAGTCATAATAAGATGGATGGATGGATTCTGCGATGCGATATATTGGAGACAAGGCAGAAACCCTTACCCCTACAGCAACTGATCAACACGAAGGTACTCCACTACACTACTCCACTAGTACACTTCCAGCACATCTCTATCTCCAGCTAGTTTGAATAAGTTTTCTGGGAGAAAAAAATAATCCTATGAAACACTTCATTTTTAAACATGAAGTCAAATTCACTTGATCAAAAGTAGTGCAAACGCGTTTTTTTTTTTTTTTACTATTAAACACACGTCTTTTTAAATAAAAAAAAATCCAAATAAATGAATAAAAACCATCTGTTCAGCTTTAACTAACACAGAATTAATAGCACTCGAAATGTCCAAATTATTTTTTAAAAATGTAGACGTAAGAAATTAACTTGCAATTATCATAAAATCCATCATTGTAATTCACATAGCGCCACAGTGTTTGGATAGGTAATGATTTTGTAATATGGCAATTTGCATAAGTAGCCCTGAGATGGGTTATCATTTTCGATCCCACACAATTACAATTCCAACTCCATACATCAGAGCTCACAGCTATGTAAAACCACAGCGCTAATTAATAAGCCATTTACAGACTGCAGCTAGTTACAGCGGTCCTGCCGCTGACCTTACAGAGGACGAGCCCGTCTCAGAAGTGCCTGTGTGTAACTACAAACATAATGATGTGCCAGGAGGGAATCATTAAAAATAATTTACACAAGCCTTCATTTACAAGATCTTTTGATAGCATGCTTCCCCGGTGTTTAGATCCGCGGCGCAGCCCCTACCATTTGGAAAGCGCCAACCGGGAGAGCGAGTGGGGATACCTAAGTGGTTAATTAAGAGCTGTTGGGGCGCCCGGAGAGTCTCCTAAAAAATCCTTCTGATGTCTGCCGTGTCAAGTGTCTCTCTCAGGCAAAGCCACATGAGGCAGCAGCCACGGCAGGCTAATTACTGAGAAACCGGGAGCAGCTGAGAGTCAGTCTCTAAATGAGGCCGCTCCTAGCTAGCGCACCCAAGGTAATTTTGCGGGGGGGGGGACAGATCTTTTGTGCTGCCGTGGTTACTGAGCACGGAGGCGGAAACGGGGCTGCCCACCGTCTGAAGTGCCTTGAAAGGGTTAATGTGCCCTGGGGAGAAAACACATAATTTACTGACAGGGGGGAGGCAGGTTTTACGAGAGGGCAGTCGGGGAAGGACCGAGACGGGATGATAGACAGCGATAAGATCTGTTTTAATGTCGCAACTGAAATATTACCATCGCTTCATACGAAAAGTACTGATATGAATGCTCAAGCTGTCAACCGACAAAAAAATCCTAACAAACAAACAAGAACTATTTGTTTTGTTGCTGTTTTTATTCCCTGATGAGTTTAACAGTATAGCCACATAAGTATTTAGATATAACAAAAAGGGGAGATGTTTAACTATATTGTACATGTCATAATTAAATAAGAGAAAAGGGGAAACTGGTTTTGAATATTATTAACTTGCAGGACTTATTTGCTCACATTTTATTTTGACTAAAATTCCAAACTGCAAATCTCAAAAAAAAAAAAATAGGTTAAGTGTCAATTAAGTGAATTAAGTGTCAATTATTTCAGCTCTGCCTGCATAGATAATTGCTAATTTGTGTTTTTCAGTGTTTTTCAGTGTTTTCATTTCATCACGGCGCCCATTCAGCAAAGCAAACAAACAAACAGACGTGTAACAAAACGAAATGGACGCAACGCCAATAAGGGAGAGCGCCACTCAAATATTTTCTTATTTAATTCTCCAAATTCCCAGTTGCCATGTTGAAATTTCGCTCGGAGGGGAAACCCTGCCAGAGCGAAGCGCGACAATGAGCGATCCGAGCTGCAGCAGCCGCAAAATCCCATGCTGATGATGATGCATTGGACCATTGCAGGGCTCCCCCCCTCGCATCCAGCCCCGCTGCCGAGCGAGGGTAGACTAATGGTGGAAGAGAAACAATGACGGTTTTAACAGCCGGAGCTGCCTAGAGCAAAGCCGCTTTAGCGAGCAGCAACCGCAGCCGCATCAGCGATGACAGAAGACTGGCAGAGAAAACAGGCCAACAATGTGACTCAGAAGATGACCCTCGCAGGGCCTAACCAAACTGTCCGCTTTCCACGCCCTGGCTAGCGCCTACGTCCCCCGCTTGTGATGTCACGGCTCAGCCGTCCTCCCTGGCTGCCGCGAGGCTAAGATTGACAGGTCACCTGTCAGGGAGCCTCTCCCAGCGGCTGCCTTTGGGTCCCTGCATATGAGATTTTCGCGGGATGGGAATGGGGCAGCGGTTTTAAATTGGTGTAGTCCGGGGTGACATTTCTCACAGTGGGTCGATAACAAAATGACAGTGTACGTACAAATGTGATTCACCAGACAATCGGCTTATGCTGCTACTTCTCCCTGCACAGTGTATATTTGACTGACATACTTTCCTGGGATTATCAGCAAACATGTTTTACTATGATGAGAAATAAAATATATATATTATATACATATCAACTGTGAGCAATTCGTCTAATTATTGTCCATCAATTATGGTGAATTCTGAATACAAAGCTGCATAGTAACAATGTGCTATGCTGTCTTTATAAATATGTTTATTAGTCCAGACTTACAAATAAATAGCTAAAACACCAAACAGATGGTGAGAGAACTATGAATTAACTATGAGTTCCTATGTAATAAGTATGATTTAGTAAATAAACACTGACCAAGAAATAAGATACTCTAAAAGCAATCAAACTTTAATTTAATAAAATCCGTAAAATAACATTTTTTTTTTCTTCAAGACATAAACCACACCATTGTAAATAATAATATTTTGTGTGCGACAGGTATGATTTGGAGCATGCAATTATGTAAGTACTGCACAGATCACAGTCTTATTTATTTTTTTATGAACAAAGGATATGTGTTCTCCAGAGCTTTTCCTCTTTACTTATCCATAATTACATAAAGGTCCATGCCAAGTAAGTACTTTTCTGACAGACAAAATAACAAGTGTATCTTTTCCTGGTAACATCGCAAGTCCGTTCATGTCATGTCAGAGCATAACCATAATCTGAAAACGACAGGTGACCACCATACCTGTCAGCTACCCTGAACTATTGGTCGTTGAAATCCTGAGAGATAAATGCTTGCATTGTCTGTTGCAGCTGCTAAATAGACGGAAATATGAGGTGATCAAACAACGGTATCTGGACAGGGGTAACTGACTGGCAGACCCTGTAGACAGAAAGGAAATGTTTAGCAAGAACATTTCTGGAGTGTTGTGCTGGAAAATGTACAAAGGTTTTCAAGCCCTCCACAGACAGAAAGAAGCCACACATGTCTTCATACTCAAACCCATTAAACAAAAGGTGTCAATAACAAATACTGAAGTCCATATTCTCTTTTTAACTTTGATCTCAAGTTGGAGCACAGATTTTTTTTTCATATAAGCAAGAAAGCAAGATCTATAAGTGCAATTTTGCTGTTTTTTTTTCCAAACTCACTTTATTGAATGAAAATCACAGTGCTGTTACGACATAATACTTCATGATGTTATAGTGGAAAACCATCTCACGCCTCATAATACCTCAGATTGTTTCCAGGATAAGTATATTAAAATGAAAATAAATGTTATACATGTTTTTGCCCATAAATCTAAACAAACACTATTATAAGATGATGGCATTAACTCAGTTTTTTCAATAACTTCAGTAATGGACTGCTTATAAAAATAACAATAGCATGAATTGGAGTTTGACTCAGTGTTGTGTATGGTATTTATTTTGATATGTGCATACCGCAGATTACATTAATGAGATGAAAATAAGGTGTACATTTGTAACGCCTCACATACCCAGATGAATGAGCGTGCGGTATCAATAGTAACCCAGAAAGTGTCGCCATAAACCTATATTAAAATTTGTTTATCTAGCTCTAGAGCACTGTATTCATCTGGGGATATACTGGAAATATCCATAACGATGTAAGAACAGTTGGGCCTGTAATTAAGTACTTCTTCAGATCGATCCAACATAATTCATTAACGCAAAACACTTACACCAAATGCAGAGGAAGAGTAGCATTCATTAAAAAAGAAAGTTTAATGAATATTAAATATGAAAGTTTAAATGTAATAAACAGTGAACTTTTCAGCAACTGACTGTATTTTTGAGCTGGTCATAATTATAACTCATCATTAACCAGCAGATCTGAAATCATTAGCAGATCTGAAATCTAATTTCTAAAATCTAAATTTAATTACACCATTATTAGAAGTAATTAAAAACAATAGTTTAAATATCTGTTTCATTTCCCCATTATCTAGTGTGTTCTGAGACAATTTCTGTTTGCCATTTGTGCTTTTTAATTAATCCCTCGGAGGGGTTTGTCTGCACAGAAATATTGTTGTTTCATGCACATTCGCTACATTCGCTGGAAATGTTTGAGACAAGGAATCTGGCTGGGCTGTATGTGCTTAATGCATACATATAAAACAACAGATGAGTCCAGAATTATTTTGCAACATCAATAGACTGAAATATTCATTTTTTAATTGCAATTTTAGCCTTAAACAAATTCACCTTTACTGTCAAACATCAGGGGAAATGGTAATACCTTTTTTTTCAGTTTTTACTCACACAGAAGCGGGAAATCAATAGAAACTGTTTGCTACATTGTCACATGGTAATATTTTGTTAATGAGAGCCAAAACTTATTTGCATAATCATGTGACTGCCTTGTGTTGCCTAAACCATAACAGTGTAATAGATTTCTGCAATTCAACTGGCCACTACCCCTATCTTCAAAGACGAGGATCAAAACAGACCATGATGAGTAAATTTCAGCTGGTATCTGCGGAAATAAAAGTCACAGGAAATATGATATAGTTTTATAAATAAGCAGACCTACTTATGGCAGTGTGGGTTGAGCGAGACCGCCCTCGTCACATGTGCTCCAAGCAGCCTCATTTGCGAAAGCAGCATGCTAACTGATGACTTTTAAAAAACATTATCTTAGAAGAACAGCAGAATTTACTGGAAATGCAACTTCTAATTCAGCTGTAAATAATCCTGTGTGTTAGCAAGCTTGATCCCCAACATAAATGAGCTCTTTTCTGCTGTACTGGTTTAGCCGAACCAAACACATTGGCTATTTGCGCTAAAAACCGAGAGCGGGTAGCTCATTATTTAATGCACTTTGGGCTCGTACCGAGTTATGGAATACAGAGCGCAGATCTAATTCCTCTGTGGGATGCTGTGCAAAATCAATTCAAGGAGGCCGATAATAAATGGCATTTTTATGCTGCACTTATGTGAAGCTATCCAATGGGAATGACCTAGCTAGCTTTAAAAAGCAAACACTTGCATAAATGACACTCACCTTTTCAGCACTTGATACTTATATGAAATTTTTTGTTGGATTCTGAAGTCTTGAACTGATTTGACTTTGTAAATATTTTTTTTAATACTTAGATTGTTTTACATAATGAACGATTGCTAATAGACACTTGATTACAAAATATCTGTCGTTATAAGATTAGTGTTTATATAGTGAAATCAGAAATATATCGGGAACGTGATATATTTGTATATGCATTTGCCCTACGTCATTATAGCGCTAATGAGGAAGCTGATTGCTCAGATTTACATATCGCATCAGATATGGAGTATAATAAGTTTGGTTTCTGAATTAACATGGTGAAAGAGGCGATTCTTCAGTTAGAGGTCGGAAAGGTGAATTTCTGTCTTACATTTTGGACCATTTTCAATTCATTTTGATGTCAGGCCAAAATTAAAGTGCCTACAAATTTTAAAACCAGGTTCTCTCCACCCTTGAGTGGCTGCCAGTTGGCTGCAAATGGCAATATATCCAATACAGAAGTACTGAAAAGTTTATCTTTTAAAGCTGGATCTATTAAAGGAAATGAACCACAACGTCGTTTTAACTGGGACTTCATATAGTTTTAACTTGGATGGTGGCCTCTAATATAAACGTTAGGCGATAGCCATTTGTAGATGGTGAAGTCGCAGTTTAGGAAAAAGTTCAAATTTATTTTCATTTTCGCCTGACTGTCGTTTACTATACATTTCTGTTTTTCTGAGTGTGGAGGAAAAGGAAACGTTTGTGTAAATGGAGTATCATTTGTTAAAAACGAAAATGTTTTAGGCATGTAAAGAAAATGCATGTGGGATTGTTTGCAGTGATCAGAGTGGTGAACAGACGAATTCTATTTGTGGTGTGTAGTGCGTGCCTTAGTCATTTCTTGACAAAACAGTCATCTTATTTACACGCTTCACAATAACCCACCGCAACTGTCGAAAAGAGGAATAAGGAGGGAAAATAATTAGCATATTAATCTTTTTTATGCTGCCATCTTTCAGGTCCAGGAGACTACGGTGTAATTTAAATCTAAACGCTTTCCTGGCATTAGAATTCATTTTAGATGGGTCAATTGTTCTATAATAAAAGGATAGAAGGTGTACTTCATGCAGGAGATTTATGTCTGCCATTTGTTCATATTCATGTGCTAGTGAATACCCTCAATTCAAATGGTGATGGTGGCTCATATCAGTCGGGCTGCAGCCCCACAGATCAGTAACCGGCAGCAATGAATTTCATTTGCAGGACAAAAAAAAAAAAAGAAAAAAAATACAGAGAAATTAACTCCAACAGTTTATTGATTTTTTGCTCAACAGAAGCCTGTGTAACAGCTCTATTGCCCTCATAATGATTAGTGACAAAAGTTTAATTAAGCAATTATGAAGCCAATAATGGAGTTGTCTGGTTTGCTTAGCTTTAGACTGTTTAAGACTTATCTCTCTCCCGCACATCACAGCAGCTGGAATGTGCTTGAGGAGATTAATGCGGAGGGAACACAGATGCCCACTTTAATACGGCTTCACGATGCCGTTTGAATGAAGTTGAGAACACAAGCTTGCCTTTATCAAATTACAAGTCTGCTTTTCATGAATATGTAGTAAAAAACACACACACACGCACACACACAGTAATGGCTTCAAGGTGTAATTATAAAGATACACAACAAAAACGACACGCAGTCCTTTTTTAGTAATCCCTGCTATGCAATACGCATGATTATGTAGCGCTGAATAAAGCCTTATAGTGTTCTAAGCTGCTTTAGCATTGTGTCGCTAACCAAACAATCGCTGGCCATTTCTGAATATTACTTAATGTTTCATTAAATTTTTCCCTCTTTGTTCTCCACCCCCCCTTTTACAAATGATTAGATTTTCATCCTTCTGCATGCTTACAGATACTCTTAAAGTGCTGATGTTCAGCTTTGTACCAAAGTGCTCTTAGAAGCATAAAATAATGACATATATAATGTGCAAAATATGCACACAAAAGTCATTCAAAAGTTCCCAAAGAGGAAGAAATTATCATTTCAGAGCAACATATTAATTATAAATATTTTTGCCAATTCTCCCGAGATTGTTAACAGCAGTGACAATTTTATTGGGCAAGTTTGGATCAGCTGTACATTATGTAATATAATTCACTTAATATATATTTTATATAGGTTATATGTACTTGTCAGGTAAGAATAATTTTGACAAACAGCACAGTTTGGAAGGGAAGCAAGTGAACTGTTGTTTGAAATTGTAGAAAGGAAAGGTAAGAACATGATGTGTTCATCAAGGTGTTCGCCAAGTGATTTCCATAGAGTTTTGGAGAAACAGGTTATACAGTAGGGTGAAGACTAGAAAAGAGTGCAAAGTACCCCCCCTCCCCTCCAAAAAAAAAAAACTGATCTGCAGAACTGAGGGTGAATACTCTCCAACAGAGATGACACTGGAAAGCACTATATTTAATATTACAGTATATATGCATATACATGGACTGCACTATGTATATGTATATATGTAGTATATGCATAATATACTGTATATAACATATATGTGCACTATTTATATATTATATGTCTATTACCATATGCAGCTAATTATACACATAGACATACATAACCATACATACTTTGTTCAAATTTTAATTAAGCTGGCAATAAAAACACCTCTTTGCTCTAGAGCAAGGTCACTGTGGACCAGCTTCGCTCTTAGGGTTTCTAAAAGTAACGGACGCTGTAGTGTTCGCGGTGGCCTGTCCCCTCGCCTAGATGACGAAACGAGGCGCTGTAGGTGGAACTGCATCTGGCATCGTATTTACGCAGGACTGCCACATCTTGGGAACGCTCAACGTTGCCAGATTGCAGGCTAATTAGGGAGCTCTTGGATGACCATCAGTGCTGTCTCTGGGCAAGGTAGCGCAGACCTGATCCACCACGCGCCCAGTGTGAGGCCAGCGATAATGACTGGTCATTAAAACCTCCAGAGACCTTCTCCTTTCCAATGTTTTTTTTTTTTTTGTCTCACCACAAATGCATTCCTGGCAGATTTTAAACATTGTGCTTCATTTGTGTTTCTACGGTGATGTTCAGGGTGGTCTGTACTGGCTGGTGATGTTAACTGTCTGTACATGTCGGTCAGCCTGAATTGCTACAGGCATTCAATAATACCAGTATTACTGCTGAAGAAGGCAGCTTCTTGAAGATCTCCACAGACAATGTGGCATCCAAAAAATTAAACAAACAGACAAATCAACAAACAAACAAATGGGTTCTTTTTGAAAGACATTAATGTTGATTTTCACAGATAATGATTTTCTTTTCAATATTGAATGATGAGGGGGAAACAAGTTAAACAAATTAAGAGTTTATATATGCAGAATATACAGTATATGTGTGTGTGTGCATGTGTCTGTCTGTGTAAGTAAGTTATGTAAATATTATATTATGGGGACAAAAAAATTCCCACAATGTGATAAAAACCTGTAATTTAAATTCAGTTTCATAAAATCTGTAACTTCAATCAATAAAACAAAAATGTCTTATATTTTGTCTGGTTAGTTATGGTTAAGGTTAGGGCTGAGTAGGGGTTAAGGTGGTCATAGTAGGGCTTTGGGTTTTTCCCATAAAAATGAATGGACGGTCCCCACAAACATACGACTAGAAACAAGTATTTGATGATAAGGGAGTTTAGACAGACAGAAAGACAGACATATATAGACAAATTAATGGATAGATGATATGGATAATGAATGATTTGCAAAGAAAAAGTCAAATGTCTTGAGACAACAAGAATAAAGCTGAGTTTTCCTTTTGAGATCTGCACGTAAGGTCCTAGCAGGCAGTGACAGACTGTATCATCGCAAATGTCTCATACAGGAATACATGAGTGACGTCAGACACTGATAGCGTACTTTTCTGCAGACAGATCACGGAGGCTATTTTGAAGCGCAAAACTGCTGACTGAATTCAATAACAAAAGAAATTCTGTTTAATGGCTGCTTGAAAATCCAGTGCGTAAATGGTGGTATATAGCATGGCTAATTGCTGTCCCACGAACAGTGATGCTAATATGAAGCTGGATATAGCTCATCGATACATGTCCAAGTGTGTCCATTGTCTTTTCTGCCACATATTTCTACAAGGATCCTGCCAGTAAACATGCAATTGCAAGGACAATATTTCAAATCCTGTTAAAATGGCTTCACCCTCATGGAAGTG
Source organism: Cyphomyrus plagiostoma (assembly GCA_019775915.2). Taxonomy (NCBI): domain Eukaryota; kingdom Metazoa; phylum Chordata; class Actinopteri; order Osteoglossiformes; family Mormyridae; genus Cyphomyrus; species Cyphomyrus plagiostoma. The sequence goes on along the minus strand of JABFEA020000138.1, from coordinate 4,418,566 downwards.
TGTCATATTTCACTTCAGAGCTTTTGTTTCGTTTCTGGGCTAGACTGCGCGTTCATTTTGGAGGCCCTACTACCAGCCAGCGAACCCTGTCAGAGAGTATTTCCAGCAGTTTCCATGTTAAAGTTTCAGAACGATGCATGACTCAATTACTAGACTTTTTTAAAAGCTGAAATATTATTAATAAACGCCAAATACTCTACATTAGTCCACTGGTTAGCCCCTGTGGGTTAAGAAGATTTAATCTTAGAATAAAATTCTACTTCCACATGATGCAATCACAGTTCCCCTTATCCATACACTCCCTGTCTTCATATATATATATATATATATATATATATATATAGCTTTATGGTGATCTGTTCTGCTGAAAATACCAATTTTATGTCAGCTTTGAGGTGTGTTCATAGCCTTCAAGAAGAAGTAATGACAAAATGTCACAAGACCCTCTTTCTGTAAGAAGACGGCCCCCTGCCTGATTTATGCTTTTACCTCATGGCCACTCCGAAGCTGGTGGTTCTGGTCAGACTGAGAAACTTCTACACCTTTGATATGAAATATTCAGTCTCACATCATACTTGCTATTTAACATATTTCCTTCAAGTACTTATCTTTCAGTACAGGTTGCTTCAGACTAGTATTTAGGAGTTATACAGGACTAGACATTTCTGTTAGTCTCATATTAAAATCAGATATAATGAATTGTTATTGATACATAAATCTAAGTGTGCATTTATGTTTCATCCAGATTTATAAAGCAAAGGACATGTAATTACTGACGTCTGACACTTTTTAAGCTTCCTAAATCAAAACACAATAATTTAGTAATACAGAGCGGTCACACCTCACAGGTAACAGGTGCCAAAGAAATGAGATGGGATATGACCTGTTAAGGAGTGACTCAGTGGTACATAGACACATGCTTGTAATTATTGTTTTAAATTTTTTTTAAGGAAATTGAATTGTATTTGAATAAGCTAACAAATAGATTTTTAAATATACACACAATTTGGAATAACGGCTTCTTTCAACACTTAGGAATACATAATTACTGTATATGATTACAATAGAATTACAAGTAGGTGAAATAATAATCTACATAAAATACACAATAATCTATATAAAATACACATTCACATTACAAATGGTTATTTTAAAACACATGACATTTCATCAGACTTGGAAATTATTCTTACTTATTCAGATTTCTCTTTTTTTGTGGAATTTTGTGTCGATTCAGAAATCATTGAACTACTGGCTATTGATTATCATTTCAGACAAGGTGCGGCATGCCAACAATGTAACTAAGAAACTAAAAAAAACAGGTAACACGTAAGTAAGTCTTTATTTAGGCTACTGTTTTCAATTTGGCATGTCTGTGTCTGACAGGGAATATAACCCCCCCCGCCAATCCACACACACCTTACATGACAGAATATCCACGAGAAGCTGCACATATTGTTTACTTTACTTTATAGAAAGCCTTCAGCGTGGTGCTTTTATTCCTCGCCGCTGCCCAAAACGTGCAGGGAAGAAGCCGGAAGGCAGGGGAAAAATGCAGCTGCTTGCTAATAAGACGCCCATCATGCTCGTCCTCCTGATTTGCGCCCCCCCCTAACTCACCATGATTACGTTCTAAGAGGCTTTTGCTGCCCCCAGCTGATCCTCATCTTGTTACGTGGCATTAATGACACTTCAGTCACCGTGGCTTTCAAGCAGAGCCCCTTCCACGGCGAACAGAGAGTTGACATTTCCTGACATTTTCCCAACTAATTACAGTACAAATAATTAAGCATGTTCTCGTATGTAACAAATGAAGGCGAAGGCCGTCTGTCAGCCACAGTGATTGATGACACTCGGGGAGACTTTATCTGATAGCTGCCGCCGCGGAGGTACTGAGGAGGCAAATTTATTAGAACGAACGATGCAAATTTGGAGTCATCTCATCCAGTTATGCGCCAAAGCAATATCCGTGTCAAGGTGAATGTGACAATGAAAGCGAAATATTTGCATTTTGTGAAGCGGGTTGAAGGGGAAATCAGAGCAGGAAGATGACAGGCCTAATTATTTTGGCTCACACAGGCCAAGACAGCTGTTTCTGGTGTCCCAAACAAGGCTGTCACGCAGGTAACTGAATAGGTCTGCATATGAGTCTGTATCTGACACTGTACCGAGATGTCTCCTGCTAATGACCAATGCTAATGTTACTGCCATGTCTTAAAAATTGCATATGTGTCACAGTGCACTTTCTGCAAGGCAGTCAACATTTTGCTACATAATTATGTGTTAGAGAATTAATTCCTGTCTGTCACCTGCCTATGCCCAGCCACCATTTATTGAATTTGACAAATTGTAAGTTACCATAGCAACTTAAACTGTACCACACAACAAACAATTGTTTTAGAAGAGAGCTGGCCCAGTTATTTTGGGATAGTTTACTACGATTGAATTAACTTTTACAACATGGTTTGCTTGTTTGCTATAACTAATTTCACAATGGACGCATTTTATTTGCCTCACTGTGAATCATTCATCTATATATATATATATATATATATATATGTTTTTTAGCTATTACATTTGTATAAAGAATATAGGAAATAACAGTTTGTCATGAAGAAACAGATTAATAATTGATAACAAAGGTCTTGTTTTAATTCTTACACAAACCTTTAAATACATGGGTATAGCAAAGATTAATTAGTCAATTTAAAGGAATCACAATTCCAAAATTAAACCTTAATAATTTCTTTCAAGGCATGACAGAAAGTTCATGCAAAATAAGTCCTATGTTCTAATTCATTGTGCTTGAGTGTTTACATGTAATATTATAACCAACAATGAACAATGCAAAGTAATTTATGCTACCAAAAAACAATATGTTATGTATGTGTCTCGCGCTTTGGGAAAAACATGGGTTGCCGCCTACACTTATAATGAATCTACAATTTGTTCTCTGGGGTTGGCTTTCAATGGCTCTAGAGGGGCAGGCAAATCCTGGTGGGTTTGGGAAAATATACATGGGGATCAAAGTTTACTGCTGTGTCTCTCAGCGCCTGCTGGAGAACAGATGGGCACTGGCAGCACTATGAACCCATTGAGATTCAGGATACAAAATGATTCTGCCAATCTGTAAAAAAAAAAATAGAGAGAGAGAGAGAGGCCAGCAAGGATAATGCGTCTGTGCTGCTCTCCAGACGTCCAGTGAAGGAGGGTGGGCTTGGGATGCAACAATACACCTTAATAGTATATGATCATTACCAGAAATGAGCCCAAATGCACTTCAATAAAATACAAAGTAACAATTTACATTTTCCTGTTATTTATAATGGCCCCATCATTGTATGTAATAAAATGTAGTTATTAATATAGCAAACACAGTAGATGGAGCGATAACGATACATTTTGAATTTACATACTTAGACAACATTGATTCCATATATTCACATAGAAGTGCTTTCACATACCAAAATTGTTCACATGCTAAATGACTCCTTACTGTTTTAGATGAGATTTACAGCTTTATAAGTGACAATAGACATCAACAGACGTCAGATATAAACCATTGGTTGTTTTGGAATTATACACCATTATATAACATTAGGTTATATTAAATGTATTACATATCAATAAATATAGAGATACATATTTCAAATCCTGTATTAATTAAATTCTGCAATAAAGTATGATCACATCACAATTCTAAAACATTGCTAATTGATTTTTTGAATTTGTTTTTTTATTCCTTTCAGATCCTTTGTTTTTTATTCCTTTCTATAGGTATTCCACTGCAGAAGCCTGACTGCTTTGCAGACAAGCTTGAGTGATGAACATGATTTTTAATTTATTTTTTTTCCTGTGGTGCATCCATTCAATAGTACTAAACGTTTCAGCCTTTGAAAGGTCACTCTTCAGTCGTCTGGCAGTGTCTGAGTTATCGGGGTCTGCTGAAATGCGCCCCCCCCATGGTACCTCACTCCCCCTACAATTACCAAAGCTTGGGAAGCTTTATTTTTTGGTAATTTTTAAGGCTCGTTGGCGTAGGCTGGACACATTTCATACTGTTTCCAGCCATAATATCCAGTGACAATGACAATTATTAACTTGTGTTTTAAGTTCAATTTTATCAAGTTACGTTAGGAAGTCTTAGTAATGCAGCACTCATGCACAGTATTTTCACATCAAAGCCATTTCACAAAATGATGATATCCAGCTTTTAAAGTAAGCATTCATCAAAGACAATTAGTAGTAAAACAATGGCTGTCTTAAGAACAAACAGCGTAAAACAGGTTTAACGCTTTCCATTATGAAGATACCGATGATCCCCAAACCCTTGGGGTACAATTCTTTGTTTTTGTGATGCATATTTCATATGTGAAAGACATTATTGTAGTTGCCTACAGATCCATACTTAACCATATCAATCATTATTTTATATGACTGTACTTATATCACATTTGTTGCCTCAATGGTTAACATCTTAAAGGAAGACCATTGTAATTTAGAAATTTAAGTTTTGATTATATAATCTTTGAAACCCAGTCATAAGTTCTAAGGTCTCGTACTGTTCATGTTTTGGGGGTACATTTGGCAAATAGGGTTTGTACTCTCACCATACTCTTAGCGTACATACTCTGTTGCATGGTACTATCCTAACTTAGTGAGCCTATATCTTCTCTTCATAGAGGGCTTATCAGCATGTCTATTTTCATTGACATCTAACAGTGTCCTTGTCTCTCAATGAAGTTATTTTTTTAATTAACAATGAAGTAATAACACTAGATATTATTAAAGAACCACAAGAAAACAAAACATGATACATAAAGTAAACCAGAGAAGAGGAAAAAAAATGGAATTATATTTTAGAAAGTAAGTTTATGCCGTTTTCATGAGGACATATTTGATGTGGTGTCAGAGACCATTTGAACCTTCTTGTCGTAAGTGTATTCACAAAAAATCAACTATTTTAAGATTATAAAGTTCATGAAGAGGTCGCAGGCCTATTATCAGAATTATAATGGTGTTGTATGTGTCACCAGCTGGAAGGCTGAGATTAGGAGATTTTTTTAGGCCTTAAATATCCTGAGTGCAGTAAGCAGGAAAGGTATGCAGTCTCGTAATTAAGGGGAAAAGCATTAGCCAGTTGTTCATATAATTTGGACTTATAACCATGCTGTTAAAACAGGCCTGCTTTAGACTTGTCTAATAGCACAAATCACTCTCGATACTCCTCTTCGCTTACCTTTGCCCACGATGACTTCCAGGAAGTGACCATTGTGCCGCATACTGTGAAACATGCACAAGCTAATGGGATGAGATACATAAAATTATTATGCTGACAGTAAATCATATTACATCCCTAATAAGCATTAACTGGATAACTAGGTCAAAGCAGTATTATCTTAATTGATTTTTCAAAAGAAACCTGACAGAGAAATGTCAATGCTTGAATATTTCTTCATGCATCATTAAAACAAGATTGGCATTTAACAAAAGGAGAATCCTTTGCAGAATTGATTCTTGCTCCAGGCTGCCTGGAAGTAAGTGTATTACATAAAAATCTATACAGGATATTAAAACAACACTATTCTGCAAGACAGTCACAATTAAAAGCTGACACCCGTCTCTTTGTGTTTGCTACAAGACTGCCACCAAATATATTTCAGACCACTAAGTCTGTTACAATCAATACCTATGAATACAAAGAAAGTAGAATTATGTTCAGGAATTAATTCAATAAAATATCTTTGTAATTTATTTAATTTCATTCTCATCGCTACTCCTAATCAAGGGCAAAACTGTACTAACAGTTTGGAACAGATCAACCAAGATACCGTAAAGTGTACTTGAGCTACAGTGATACAACACCATGTTTCTCCATTGCAGGCGTGGTGTGGATGTTTTGAAATTACAACAATGAGTTTCTAATTACTGCTTTGAGACTTCTATGAGTATTTTGTAAAAATGCACTTTGAAGGACTCATGGTATTTTATAGCTAAATTTAAGCCTGTTTATACACTCCATACACAAAGAAATGTAATGAACACCAATGGAAAGCACCTGAATACTTTCTGACAGTAAGATTACTTCCACTGCCTGGTGATATTCATGCTTTTACTTCCTAGAATGATGTCTTCCGGCCTCTTAATAATGCGATTAAACCTCAAATTTGAATAGCTGTGACGCCTAACCATTTTAAGCTGTATCACAAAAATATATTAATCAACAATTATACTTATGAATATTTATTAAGGATTAGTTACACTTTTAAGATGCAAGTATTTACTGTCAGAATACCTTTTATTTATGTACAATAATTGCTTTGTTAAGCCACTTCTCAGCATCTGCTTTTAAAAGGAGATGTGATGCAATATTCATGACCACGGCCTAATTGCACGCTGTCCTCTCCCCGAGACCCTGTGAAACAGCACCATTTACCTGGCATCTGCATACACCCTTCGGAAGGGTAAGATATTTCTGCCTCAGTGGTTCCTAAAGACGTTGAGGTCAACAAATTATTAATATTTAGGATTAGCAATGATGAGCAAACAGTGTCCTCCAGAGGAAAAGGCCCAATGTTGAGCAGGGCCATTCCTTCATGTCAATAATGTTTGGCAGATGGTCCTGTCACTTTGGGTCCGCAGTTATTCCACCATGCATATAGCGACATCCTTTAAAATGAACAAGTTCATGTATTACCTATGGAGTAAAAGCATGTTACACAACTGGGGATGTATCAGAAGAGCTAAACTTCTGTAAACAAGCAGTAACTGTTGTGATTTTACAGACACAAATCACAGAACCATATGGCCAGAGACAGGAAGTAGGTAAAACCTGCATAGAGCAATATCCTGCACAACAAGCGTCCGTGTTTATGACATGATGATGTCTGACAGTGAAAGAAGAGGGAAGGAAAACAAATGACTTTTTCATGAGCTACCTGACGGCAGACATTTGACCACTGAGGGATCTCCTCAACCGGTTCAGCCCAGTGTTTCTGAAATATGTTAGCAATCAAACAGGAGGCAGATACTTGTATGGTGTCCGTAAGCCTTTGTCGCACAAAAATGGTGCCGTTAGACTTTTGTAAACGTACAGGTTGTCCTTCACTGAATGTGTGACTTTTACCAGCATGGATGAAGTCAGCGCTGGTGTTTACCATCACTCAAACTATGCATTTGCATGGGGCCCCTTAAGTTTGGGGCCCCCTGTTGGCCACAAAGTGGGGCTGGGGGGGACGGCAAAGTGACTTTGTGACTGGGCCCCCCCAGTTCTCAACATTCATGCACCATTAGGTAATGACTTTTTCTTTTTGTCTGCTTATAATTTGTAACAGTGGGTGTGGATGTTACAAGTTAATGGGCACTTAAACATAAAACCATATATTTAGGGAAACAGAACTAACGCTAAAATTCTTATAAAACTTGATAAAATACGGCATTGCTATTTGTCCTTATGATTCAATTCTGCGGAGAACTATCAGCTGGTTATCTGATGGTCTTGAATGGTCATCTTGCTGTCCATTCACACAAAATACATCTGGCCAGGCACATGGTGGGTTACACAGCCCCTTCTGTGCACTGTCTTTCATCTTCTTCAGTCCACTGTTTGATTTCCAGCAGTACTCGCTTCGTGTTTCACATCTTCCAGCTGAGTAGAGCATTAGTTCCTTAACCCCAGCTTTCGCAGTGCCTTATATCAGTGATCCCACTTGACAAGTCATGCCAGGAGATCAACGCTCTGTACAGATAATGTCCCATGCCGAAGGATGCGCCAATAAATTTCTCTGGAGTAAATAAAGTGGGGTTTACTCCTAAAATAAACGAGAAAAGGCAGCATTGCTGAGAGCTAGAGAGAGAGGCAGGGATATAGAGTATCCCTACAGACGACAGTGAGGCCAGCAGGAGCAGCTAACAAGGAGTATGGCGGATATCCACTGCAAGCTGGACGCAGCTAGCATGACTACAAATGCTAGTCTGTATATATGCAAAATACATTCATGCACACTTAGGCACACTTTATCAGTTCCTTTTTAGTTTAAGTATATCTTCAAAAAGAGCCATAATGTGCAGTGAAATGTACTATATTGCATTTTGTGGGAGTGGCAGCTATGAAAGACCTCCCTCTCATTACCAGTATCTAGAATTTCTTATTTGCGAACCAATTTGATATGTGTTTGTTCCCACCATTGTTTGTTTTAATCGGCCCTTTGTTTTAAAGACTGAATTGGTATTTATGCGAAGAGGTAGGGGAGAAATTTAGAAAGTTTAAATACCCCCAACAAAGTATTTGCTGTCCAGTAAATATTATATATGTTCGACATGGCACTGCCCATTGCAGTATACAGAACAAAGCAGTACCAGGAAAAATGCTATTAACCGCCAGCAACTATTATAGAATAATTAACTATTGTGGAGAGCAGGGAAGTAATGTATTTGTTATAATTATAAAGAAAGTCATTAACCACAGCTATTGCTATCATAGGTCATTACACCACTTAGCTAATATTTAGTAATCTATTATTATTATTACTGTTTTCATAATTGTATTCAGCAGAATTTCCTTGCTGGTATTTGATCCCTTTTTTATACATGTTAGACAAATGAACATATGTATTAGGCAACGGCTATTATTTTAATTTTCTCAAAAGAAGTCTGTGGGCCTGTAAAACAAAGCCCCATCCTAATAAACTGGCAGCCCTTTCCAGCAGCACCATGTAGAGAGTATTATTCATTATTCATGCTCATTAAGTTTTGGGCCTCAAATGAGCAAAGATTGCCAGCTTGCTGCCAAACTGTGTTGGTTTTGTGACATGCCCACTTGAGACCGGAGGACTTAAATCCAGGACACCACTGCTCTCAATTTTCTGCTCTCAATTTCATTTTATCATAAGTAACAAAAAAAAACAAATATCCCATTCTTATAGATTTTGTTTAAATGACTCAGGAATAATTTAGTAACTGTGCAAATGAATGTAGACCATAAAATGTAGACCGATTATGACTAACGCCTTTGATAAAAAGTATTTTATTAAAACCAGTCTTTTACATTCCACAAATCTGTGAGAATAACCAACTATTTAATAATCTTGAATTTGCACTTACAATACATTACGTTAAGACTACTGATGGTCTTTTACTTATGTTAAACTATAGTTCTCAACTACAGATGATTGCGGCAGCCAATAATCTTTGACATTTAATGAATAAAACACAACTAACAATGTCTTAGCATCAAGATGGGAGGCTGCTGTTAATTTAAGCCGTTTTTAAATGCTAAAAAATCATTAAAAAAAAAAAATTCTCATCCACACGGAAACATAGGAATATGTAACTCAAAGTAAGACACACACAGTGTTATCGTTCATTATTTAGAGAACCAGGCAAGCACGAAGAGTAAACAGCTGCAGGCTTTAGCAGTAACTTATTCACATTTGTCTGTCCTCAAATGGAATTCCTAACAATATAACCAGACACCAACAGGGGATAAAGATTCCTCCTTTCCCATATGGCCTTCTGAGTGGTAATATTAATCTAACGGGCGGTCAGGCCTTTACATGTCCTTCTAATGTACTGGAAAGCCTTCCGCTGTCGGCCACTTTGGTCCGCAACGCAGCCTATCCAAGGCCCCTCGTCCGCTTCCAAGTAGCGGAACAATACAGCCTTCTGTGTCAAAGTCCCGCGGGCCGATCACTGTCAGGTTATGTTGTGTTTTAATACCAGACACTTCAGTGCTAGTTTTTGTGCAGAGCTGTGTCAGAAACAAGAGGTCTAAATAAACATCACGGCCACCGGAGTCATCCATTTATCACGCTGCCCTGACAGCTGCCTGTGCTGAATGAGCTCAGCAGAACGGGCTTCCTCATGGAACCTCCCAGCACGCCTGCTGGTCCCCAACATTTCCGAGAAACAGCAAGAAAAACACACGTGCAACATCTAGCCACACTCCACCAGTGCTCTCTACCTATTAACTATTCCCCTATTTGCATCAGTTAGTACTATACTATACCACATCATGCTGCTGCTACTTTAGTTACTTTACTAAAATATATACAATACTAGTTAAAAGCTTAGATACACTGTTATCAGCAAGTGGTAGCTAAGCTCAGTTCAAATTCATGGAGTGTTTTTTCAGTCCTTGGCTACTTTTGTCTGCATGAAATAACTTTCAACATATATATGTTGGACCTAAACAGAGTATACAATTTCCTGATTGCAAGCTGAGATGTTTTGGAGAAATGTTTATATATTACTGTGAAAATGAGCTCATCATTACTGGGAAGAAGTGGCATTTAAGTTACATTTGTAGACCTTGATGTCCTAAGAGTAGTCCTTTTCAACTTTTGCTAAATTTTGCATACAGTTTGCATACATGACAACAAGGTATAAAGTATGTTGCATTCAGATTTAAACAAGCAAATTTGTGCAGCACCCAGTGTCCTACTGTCTATGTTAGTGTTGTATTTAACAGTTTCTTTACTACTTGTGACGGTATCATTGGTCAAGTTAGCTAGGTGATTTATTTCGATGCTAAGATGTATTTAACATGCTGATACTAAAAAGAAGTTTGATGCATTGAACTTTGATGATTTGTCTATTGCATAAATTATCAAATCAAGTCAAAAGTCGAAGTAAACTTTTATTGTCATCTACTTATACAAGAATATAGACGACACTGCAGAGCTCAGGGTCTACAGTGTAATAAAATATTATGTGTTCAAAAATGAGAGTAAAAATCGAATAGAAAAAAGTCAAATAACAGGAACATAACAATTCTGCTACCATAAAGGCATCATTTAAAACTGCAAATATGAAGGCTTATCACTGATTAATTACAACAGAAAACGCAGATTTTGAGTATTTCAAAAAAATAGTTGATGACAACTGAAAATGTTGAAGTGAGTCTTCAATAGTGTTCAGTAGTCAAGACCGCCTAAACCGAGACCAAGACATTACCGAGACCGGAGGCTATCAAGACCAATACACTGCCGAGACTTGAGGGTACCAAGACCAAGTCCAAGACCAAGGCCAAGACACACTAAGGTGAGACCAAGACCAAGAATAGTTGAGACCAAGACCAAGACCAAAAACAGACTAGGGATAGATTTGACATCACATTACTCAGATCAACTGTAGAGAAAAAAGGCATTGATGTAAAGTGTCATTCGTCGTTAAATCAAATTTATGTTATCTTTTCAATCATATTATCTATATGTCTCTCATTTAAAATCTCCCAGATTTGTCATAGTTACTAGGCCTGATGGAAAATAATATTCTCAGCAATCCTCTCCTATGACTGTTTTATCAGACCTCGTCAAGGGAAAGAGATGGGATGTACCAGAAAGATGTTCATATTAAGTCTGTTATACCAGGGACAGAGGCCTCGGGTAAGCTATGAATACGGCTATGTAATGACCCTTTGCTTTGAATTGAAGAGAATGAGCTTCCAGATTGACTTGCACCTCCAAGACCGTGCTTTCTAATGAATGTAAAATACCTAATTTATTTGAATTATAACTATGCTATAGACTTCGCAGACATTTTCGGACATTTCTTTGCCGACTTCGCTATGATGCGATGTGTATGACGTGTGTGGACTGTGAAGCACTGGTGGTGTCCATTGAGAAAATGTATACAATGTGACGTTTTTAAAATAGATGTAGCTGACCGGTTGCAATTGAGTTGAGGCGCATAATCCCATCAAGACCGGTATGTCTGAGACCAAGACAAGACCGAGACTAAATAGAGTCGAGACCAAGACAAGACCGAGACCACAAAAAACTGGTCTTGAGACCGGTCTCGAGAACTACAGCACTAGTCTTCAAATGTGCTTGGTTTAACGTATGGACAATCATTTAATCCATCTGCGGGACCCAAGCATAATTTGTCTTTACAAAGAGACAGTTTTAGCTTTAGTGCATAATCAGTTATTTAAATGCACATTATTAATGCTTTATACATACATTTAATGATTGGCGTCTCAGTAGCTATGCTTAAATGTTACTTCCAAATGGCAGTTTTTAGGGGGATGCAATGCTGGGAGTCTAATGAAGCATTAAGCTTTCCAGGTAAAAAACAGGTGCTAAAAATAAGCATCCAATGAGCATAAACACAGATGTCCAGTATTCCCATAAGATCTCTCCCAGTCTCTGAGTTACAAAGTTAGTTCATGAGGGTGATCCAAAGCAAGCCCTTGGCCAGAAATATAATACATCCTTGTCTCATGTTTTTTGTTATTCTGGTGATCTAGGAAAAATAATAACAATAAAATGAAGTAAATATATCCAAATTAATCACATTATTATTCATTCTAAGTCTGGTGAGTTTTTATTAACCTCAGTGAAAAAAGTTATATCATGACACGAACTAAACTGTATTCATGAGTCATTGTGCGCATGAATATTTAACAATTTAGCATCTATAGAGATGGGAAAATCCAAAGACAATAGGAAACAACCCATGTTGTAGGAGTTCAATGAATTCCATAGATTCCAGTAGCCTTAGCAATAATTGGTAATGGGGAACAAGATCAGACTTTTAACACCTATAGACCAGAATATATTGTAAACCTATAATAAAATAGATATAGTAGCGGCACAATAGTAAAGGAATATAGTGATAGATTTGCGCCCTATGCTGGACTGGCATGTCATGCAGTGCTGTGGTGTTCCTGGAATAGACTGCAGGCTAACTGTGACCCTGTTCTTGACAATTTTATGGCAGGTGGATGGACGGAACGGTAATTGAATATTTGCTGTTCTTAAATTGTTGCTCACTGTGATATACTTTGCATTGAGTATGTGCTATTTTTAACATTTTTTGCAGCTTAAATCATGTAACGGCTTCGTTGACAATCTCATTTAGATTTTCCACATGGTACGGCCTGTTCCTTTTTCATTTGCCAAAATTCTGCTACAGAAAACAAACAAAAAAACCCATTACATTTAATATTGCATGTGCGAGAGAAAAAGTTGCATCACATACTAAAAAATCCAACATGCGCTGACTGAAAAATGAACAGATTGTACCCATACGACTGTTTTGCAAGATGTGCTCTAGAAGTCATGAGTAACAGACAAGCTAGATTTCTCCTTAAATATGAAAATAATAGTAATAATAACAATGGAACATTGGACTGAAAAGGCATCTACAAGTATTTTCCTGAGAAGACTGGCATCTACACATAGTTGTAACAAACATCAAACTTACAAATGATAAACCTGAAAAATTTATGAAATTTTATCCAGCTATGCAAGAACCTACAAACTCAGTTTCACTTTATGGAGTATGACGCTACTTAGTTAAAAAAACGTGTTTTACGAAAGACAGAAATGGGACGTATTTGCAATGCCAATTACAACTAAATAAGAACTGTGATGCCCTGGTGGAAACAAAAGGTACTACACTCAATGAGAGTAATTAAATTTAGCTTTCCCCCCCTAATAGTTCTGCCTGATTCCAGAAATGGGAAGATGATGATGTCGTGGGGGATTCTGTCCTCACACAGCAACTAAGGTAAACAGATGTTTATCAAACAGCTTGCTTGATTTCCATGGTACACTTGCACTTACAATACATTATGTAATATTTTAACTAAATTTAATTACTCATTGCATAGTTTTTACAGGTGGAAGTTGTCCTGAAACACCTGTTTAAGCATATTTGTATAATATTTCTGCATGTTCTGAATGTATGATTAGAGGACAATATTTTTTTAGACAATAGACCTTTAGCTTGAGCTCTCAATAAATCTGCAGTTTGATGCCCTTGTACATAAAAATACATATGAATAAATCAACCAGTCATGTCTGTGGATGGTTTAATGATGATGATAATGATGATGATTATTATTATTATTATTATTATTATTATTATTATTATATTAGTTACTCAACACCTCCACGGACAATTAGAAAAAGCATAAAGCAATTAAAAAAAACTTTGGAATACGTACTGACACTCAAGGCATAAGCTAAGAATGGAAAGAAAAAATGGGACGAATCATGGATATTTCCATAATATTTTAAACAGATTAGCCAATTGTTTTGCACCTTATTTCCAAAAGTGATTAAGAACATATTAATGTTCTTAGAAACAAAGAAGGACGATAGCCATTTTGCTTTTACATGTATCGCACTGTTTCCAGGATTACAAATGTCAAGAGCAGACAAGCACTGAGGGTTATAACAAGCCGCGCCACAGAGCTTCCGTCCTCAGGCTAAAAGTCGTGACGGCTCACTGTGGAAATTTCCTTCCACAGTGTCAAATTACTCAAAAATAAATCAATTCTCTAACTCGTTCTGTGCGGGGTGTCTAAATGGGTAATCTTCGCCAAAGGAAATACCGAATACTTATCTTTGCCTGTCTTTCTCTGAAAACATCACCTAGGATGTTAACACCACAATCAGCCACACTCCAGGGGAAAACAAAATCACTGCCATCCCAGGCACATGCTCCAGCACAGTTCCATGATAATTATACATGTGAATTGTGCACGATTACCATAATTACAAAATGAGTAAAAACATCATTTCTTCATAAAGAATAATGACTCTGTACCTATAACACTTTTTTCAATATAATTTGATATAAACACCTAATTGCTTTCAGCAATGGGCATCAGACTTCAACCTATCTACTTTGCAGTGCAAAATCACTCATTTAATGTAGACGTGCTTTATAGTATTAAAATGAGTATTTTTTACAGTTGCAATACAATCATAATGTCATTTAATCACAGTTTCCCTGCTGAATTTATGCTACTGCTGTCAACCTCATATAGCAGCATAGTAACATGTTTCACAGTGAAAATCAGCGCAGTCTATACCCAGCTAGTATTTTGCCCCTGTCACAGGCTACACATGTAGGATAGCCCATCAACTGGACAGACCCACTAAGTTATTAATAGCAAAATTTAACACAGTATGTTAAGCGATGAACCGGATAGATTTTAAGGCCTTAGCCACACCCCTTAACCAACAAAAGTAAAAGTATAAAATGGCGTAAAAAAAGAAGTGAAACAGTGGTGCTCTATTTTATGTGATATTCTAATGTATGACCAAATTAGATGCTGTGAAATGCTTACCTTGCCAGGCTGTTAGGACAATGTGCTGGTTTGAACACTTTCTGCTTACCACTTGTAATTCAGACAGGCTTATGAGCAGAGAGCTCTCTGCTTATTGCTTTTGCATGGTGATGGTGTCACACAAAGATATTCTTGCCTCGGGGCCCCTGTTCCTATCCCGCCAGTGCAGACTGAAAAAGACGGCACATCGCGAGGGCACAGATAAATTATATGAGTGTTAATTCCCCTATCCTTCCTTTTTGCCCCTAACCGTCAGAAGATGACACCAGAAGATGCGGGACAGGTATCTCCAGGTTTTTCTTACTGCCAGCGAGTTTTTTTCCCCCCCTCCACGGGTCTTAGAAACCCATTGTGCTCTGTTTCGCATCTCTTGAAACAGCACAGTGTCTAAACTATATTAGCCAATAATCTGCTTCACCTCAACAGAAAGTCTGTGTGAAACAGACCAAAAGCAAAAGCAACACTCCTCTGCAGGCATATGTCCAACAAGGAATGCTCCGAAACCATTGTCCTACTTGTAAACATTTGTTCCTTGCAAAATAAATTTAACTGGCAATAATTTTGAGGAGTAAAATTACTACCCTTCAAATGCATTTGTCTGAAAAACCAGATAATTGAAGCAATACAAAAATGGGTCAAACTTATATATATATATATATATATATATATATATATATTACACTCTTACAGATGTAATCAGTTTACTCCACTGAGTCTAAACATATATTTCATTGTCTGTCTTCTTAATTTATTCTTTATTTCTAGGAATAAATGAAAACAAACTATATACCCAGGAATATTAATTACAGCCATATGAATAATGAGATCAAGGTATCAGCAGAGCCACAAATGCATGAAATATATGAGAGGCTGATTTTATGTTTTGACTTCAAATGTTATATATAATAACATTTGGAGATAAAGACGTAGAGAACCACTTACCACCCTTTGTTGTTCAGAACAAACATCACTAATTAGAAAGTCAAAACCATTCGGTTTTACTGAATTTGCTGCATGAGAGGAGAAACAAAACACAGGTTTGCCTTTCATTTAGGTATAAATGAACTAAGTAGCGTCATTACGAGCAGTTTCGCGCTTGTGATGTTTTCCTATTTGCTCCCAACAAGACGACTACGGCTGACACACGCGTCGACGGGGGGCTCGGGTGCAGTTGTGCCGCGCCGAATACTCTTAAATGGATTCCGAAAACAGAGTTGCTCTTTTTTGTCGAATAAATGGCTTAGAATATCAATTTGTAAAACAGACTTAAAAGTGACAACAGCAACAAATGCAGGACACAAGAGCCGCCGCGGCTGAGCCACTCAGCACTGCACCGGCACGAGCCTTCGCGTGATGTCATTTCACTCTCCGCGTGGCTCCTTCTGTCCATCCCGCGCTTGCACGTTATCACACGGAAGGCACCGGAAGAGAAAGCCAGTTCCTACGGTGACAGAAAACTGCTCAGTCTGCCCCATAAAATTAGAAAAGCCGCTCGTGTTTTTTTTTTTTATCTTCCAGATTTCCTGGGTTTTATGGTTAAATACTGAGGCACTGGAGGCTGGTCATGCTTTAAGCTACTAAAAAAAAAAAAAAAAAAAAAGTTAAGCTTCCGCATTGGCTGGCCGAGATATCGGCTATAAGCTGACAAGTAATTAAACCAGCATATCTGTAACAACTGTCATCTCTTATTTCTGTGAAGCTTGGACATAAACCAAAGGCGAGAAAAGCCAGAAAAGGAATAGGAGGAAAAGAAGAGAGACTTCACATTACCGGGCAACTGCTGAGTGTCTCCCACAGAACAGTTTAGCAGACTTGGCCATTTAGGGGATTGTGCAGAGGATGAAAAGGGTCAGAGATCCCTTTACCAATTAACAGCGGGTAGGAGGACATCAAATAAGGTGTAAATTTCAGTTCTGCAGTTTTGAGTAAGTCAAGCATGAAATGCATTCTAATGCTCCTCAGTAGCTCCGGCTCTGAGCCATTGGTGATGTCATCAGTGAACTAAAAGAAGCTTAATCGCACTTAGAGTGGTATGTAGCAATCATGCTCAGCTAGGCACTACGGCTTGTGTTGGATAACACTGGCACAACACTTTTCTTTTTTTCCCTGTCTAACAAAGTATGAAAGAGATTTGAACTGAAATCTTTTTTTTTGGAACAGAATATACAAATATTTTTCAACACCGGCTTCTGAAAATGTAATACATTGCCCATATTGTTGTCTTAAAAACATCAAAAAGAGATTAAAATTACTTTAGGCTTATTTTTAACCATGTGCAGGTATGTTTGTATGTAGGATAATTGTTTTGTGTACAGTAAATATCATTGTGAACAAATTACTTTTAGCAAGATTGTCAGTTTCTGACATCTTACTATAAATGATAATCCACCCCCGTACAGCAGTCACTCTGTCTCTGCTGTCCTCCTCCCTGAGAGGATCTGGCGATGTCCATCAGACTGTTCGTAGGAACAAAAATCCATAAACTAGATATGGCCTTTAACCCCCCACCCATTCCACTCCCCCCATGAACTGC
>JABFEA020000138.1:4371006-4397915 GCA_019775915.2 Cyphomyrus plagiostoma | reverse complement strand
CCCCCCCCCCCCTCTCTCTCTCTCTCTCTCTCTCTCTCTCTCTCTCTCTCTCTCTCTCTCTCTCTCTCTCTCTCTCTGCCTTTCTTCTATGGATTTATGAGAATGCATAGCTTTTAATTATAAACACTGCTGATAAAAGGTATGAGGCCTGTACCTAAGGATAAGGTTCTGATTCGATATTGTGCGCCAAACTTGCATAACACGCATAACTTGTGTGTGCGTTCAGATAGCACTGCTTTGTGCGTGTGTGAGAGAGCCTCGCACTGCCTGGATACTTCTGAGCAGAGGTAAAGCCAGCTGGTTTCACAGACAAGTGGCATGCCATTACCAGTGTCATGTTTCACTGGCGAAACACAAAGCAGAGGCTGCCTGCCGGGAAGTTAGCGATTAGCGTTTAGCTCAACGGCCCGTTTTAGGCGCACTTAGTCTGTACATTCCAGCATCTATGAGCTCTAAGAGAGCTCAGATGTGAAGCTGAAAACGTTAAGTCACAGGCACTGGCAGGCCATACATGTCATCGCTTAAAAACATGGCACAGAACAGGAGACACAATGCAGGACAAAGTTTCCAAGTAGCATTTAACATGCCGAGCCGTCTGATTTCAGTAACAGTTTTGTAATGGGGTTTCCTCACGATTATTATGATAGCGATGATAACTTTCCAGCATGTTATTGATTCAGTGGCAAAAGCGACCCCCCATGTGCTGAGTTTGGAGGGCCGTTTCTAAGAGCTCATTCACCTACCGTGTGTGGCTGACTCCCATGGGGCAGGGGAAAAAGGTAGCAGCAGGGGGCCGGTCTCCTCATCTCAAAACTTTTCTCTTGTTTCACTTATCTTCATAAAACTGTGCCTGTAGTCAGTATTGAAAGGCTTTCCTAAGAAAGAAACAAAAATGTATATTTAAACAAACATAAAACAACAAGATTTCCAAACAAACGATTATTCTTTTTAACATTAAAAGTGTAAAGATACAGAATTACACCACAAATTTTGCATGTGATTGTTCACTTTTGCCCATTTATTACGCGGTTTTCTGTATTTCCTTGCAGTGTTTTCCTCAAATAATAAATGCAATAATTTTCAGTGGCGTAATGCTTTTTATACATGTATTTTGGACCCATTTTGCTCTTGCAGAAAGATATTTCTCTCCTTTCTAGGAACCCTGAGCATCATGGGAGGGGTTAGTGAAGGAAAAGTAGCCCCTTGACAGAGGCGTCCAGAGGTGATAAAAATCAATGGGCTGAATGGAGAATTGCCTGGGAGGGATCACAACAGTTTGGCGATAAGAAAAGATTAAGGGTTGTGCTGCCTCATGCAGTTCGCTTGTCTGTTTGTTTGCTCGTCTCCCTAAATATTTCAACCCGGCCCCGTTGGCAGCCGATCTCAGTGGGCGAGTTTTTAATTTTGAGGTCTGCGTGCACACACCACCCCTCCCACCGTCTAGTGTCACACTTTTCAGGAAGCGAACACCCTGAAAGCAGGCGATCAATAATTGGTCCGGTCGATGTCATCACCTGGGAGGGAAGGCCTGGACAGTTCAGCTCACAGGGGTGTTTGTCAGGAAACGTGGGCCGGGCGATCCTGGCGTTTATGCAGCAGGAATGGATGAGGTCAGATAAAAGTTTGAGGGAGGGGAAAAAAAACAAGTTGAAGAATAGACAGTCTTACTGCCGCTGTTTCCATCATCTTCCCAAGGAAACGAAAAATGACATGATTTCAGTTCCTTGGTGAACAGAAAAAAAAAACTAATCTAAAACAAATCTCTAAAATCACAACAGAATTGCCACGACTTTGTTTAATTATTTAAAAACCTCACATATTCAGAACTGATTATTCAGTGAGAAACACAGAATTGCCATAACAAAATGAGAATAAAGTGAATTATGTAGATGGAAAATGTTTGTTTGTATTACAAATGATGTTTTGTGTCTTTTGCACAGTGTTCTTGGATTTCACTTTTTTCAGCTTAATCAATTATTTAGAAGTTTCCATGCAAATTCATTCACTTTTATGGCAAAACAGTGTGTCTGTTTTCATTCTAATCCTTTACTTTTTAAAGTCTGTCTTAACTAAATATGCTTCATTGTGCTATCCAATGACAAACAATAAATACAGGTGCATAGATTTACCATGTGACAATTATTATTGTTTTTAGTATTTGGGATAGCACCATATTTCTCTCACGTTGAAAATATATACATATGTAAATATAGATGTATACCCTTGAGTAAAAACCACTGGTGTATTTTGAAAGTAACATCCTACACGATTAACAGAGTGCCTAAAAAACCAATGCGATATTAGAGAATGAAGCTGGTCTTCCGTTTTCTGCAGTGTTTCTCTCACGATTCCCTCTGGGTATTTTCGCATAGATGTTTTTATACGTGAGTGATTGGATCTTGCAGCTCTGGCCGCCTGCGAAGCTGCAGTCTGTCTGCGCACACAATGCCCCATGTCCTGGCAGTAGAACTGCACAGGAATTTCTGCCCAGGGCGATGACCTTGGTGGCCCTGCGGTACAAGGAAACTCCACAGGATATCACCAAAGATGAGCCCCGGCATAGATAACGAGATACCCCAACACAAACAGCGATTTGGAGGGGGGTGCGTTGAAATTAAAAGAATGTTGATAAGGACATTAAAAGCTCACACTGATACAAAGGGCTGCACGCTGCTCAGATCAATGGCAGATATTAGCAGGTAGTCTAATAATTTTTAAATAGCTATCAAAATAGACTTATGAAACACAGCCTATTAAAAATAAAAAGCCTGTCACAGCAGAAAGGAATGTAGCAGGGCTCTTTGTCAGATGGTGTTGGGCATGTATCAGCTAATATTAGTGGAAGTTTAACATCTTTTTGAAGGATAGGAATGACCTACTGAGCAAGTACATGAGTAGATGTGTACCAATACACCGTTTATTACTGTTTCCCCTCAGGCAAATACCTCTGCTGTAAGCCCATGCACGGGAACGTTTTGTTTTATTACCTTACGAGATAAGTCGACAAAAAAAAAAAGACTTAAATACCTAGGGAATTAAAATATTCAGGATCTTCATATCGGTGTCTGTTCTCAGTTTCATGCAGGGCACATAATTATAACAATGTTTTAAATTGAGCCTAGAAGAAAGATGGGTTCAAGTGTAAATTAATTTCAGATTACCACAACAAAGGCAATCAAATCTCAACAAGCTTGCCAGCAAAATGCCTCCGAAAGGCCCAAGGTCCCTTTCCAACCCCCAGTCTGACTGTGAAACAAAGACCTTTCTGCTTAAATTAAATGAAATGATCTATTGCAGTGCCCCTGCCTACCTGCTAGGTTTTTTTTCTGTCTTCCTCAGCTCATCCCTCTTTCAGAAGTACAGCTCATTAACAGTCATATCAGCTGAGGAGTCAAGCACAGCTTCATTACAGCTTCAAACCAAGACCGCAAAGAAGATTTTGCCCATCAACCTAAGATGTCATTTTACTCTGAACTTGTAGGACAAGGTCATGAATAAAAGGCAGCATTTTTATTGAAATACCCCAAGTAGTAGTACACTGTTAATAATAATAATAATGATAATAATAATAATAATAATAATAATAATAATAATAGTAATAATAATAATATTGTTGTTGTATTTTCTTCAATTATGTTAAATGTTGTGTTTCAGCTGTGTCTGATTTTACTCACACTCACATAGATTTTTTTCAACATACATACACACACAGACACACACACAGTATATATAATCAAAGTAACTGCCATATATTCAACATACATGAGATATTTCCTTCACAGCAGGACTTTGGCCAGCGCAGCGACCAGTCCTGTCATCTCACATCTCCAAGGCGGGTCTTGGAATCCCACCTTCGCGTTTTGACTGTGGACTTTGCCTGCTCTTCCTGGCTTGGGCAGGTTTCCACCTGCAGTCCAGAGACACACAGTCATACTGATTGGCGAATCTAGATTGGCCATAAAAAGCATGTTTGTGTGTCTGGACATATTTGGAGCGGCTCCCCGCACTGCAACATGGCTTTGTGTCCTGTGCTGCCTGGGATAGGCTCCAGCCCCCCACCCCCAACCAGAAATAGTAGTTAGAAAATGGAGGAATGAAAAAACAGAATCTGCAATGTTCATTTTAGTTAACGCTGCAAATACCCGGTTTGATAGTACCCGGTAGTCATACAGATTACAGAGCAACCCATGGTGCACTGCATAGACACTTATAAATAATTATAACTCAAAGTATTATTATCCATTAATAAAAAGCTATGAAATGAATGCCTAGTGGTTTTAGCCAGACCTGCAGTGACCAGCCTCGATACCCCATGGAAGAACGTTAGACCCGTTCGGCTTTGGAACTCTGCTGTGCCCTTGTTGATCTGCAGGTCTGGCTTCCTCTTGCACTCATGGGCCCTTCCTGGTGGCTCAAGGCCGTCCTTTCTCCTCCATCCCCACATCGCAAACATGAAGCAAAGCAGTGCTCCTCCCTCCTCCACCCATCTAACCATCTACCCATCCGTCACCAAAAGCTTTTATGGAGACCAAACATCTCCTCCTGCTCCTATGGGAACCTGTTGCATGTGGAGGGAAATCGAGTGCTGAAAAATTCAAGTCAAGCCTCATTAGGTCCTCATTACCTTTGCAAACTGAAAGCGGGCCGCAGTTTCTTTCTTTTTTTTTTTAATCGCAGGAACAAGAAAGCCTGAGAATCTCAATGAGCCCCCCCCTTCCAGCGGGGGCACCTCGGAGCATGCGGCTTAGCCTGACTAGGGAATTAGGGCTTTATTTCCATTCTGCTAACGCAATAATCCTATCATTAAAGTTGTATTATTATTACTTATATTTTTTTAAGGTAAATGTGCCGTCGGTTACTGGGACCCGAGTCAATTTCCTACATTTCAACAGCCACTGGCAAATCTTATAAACCTGTCATGTTGTATTACAGCAATGGAAAAAACACAACCTTTTGAAGTCATCTCCGACTCTGCCTTTGTGTGTGTGTGTGTTTATTTTTAATAGTGCTTATTTTCTCCCCAATCAAATATCTCATCTGCATTTCCCAGCCTCGGGGATGAGCGTGTGTGAGTGAGTTTGCAGGAATCCCCCTCTTGCTACAGATCTGGGGCTCCATGCAGAAAAACCGTGGATTCAGCCTAAGTGAAGCGCGTCTTTGGAACACTGCAGTCACAAGGGCACAGAGAGGCGGTGGATCAAAACAGAGCTGAATTGTGAAATGCACGTTCAATTAATACACACTGGCAGATTGACTGTTACGCAGACAGAAAAACCAGAAGTTTGACAACTTGGCTACAGGTTCAATAAGATATGTCATCACCCACAAAGAGCAGAAAGACAGGAAGTGACTGGTATGCTCAAGATGTCTACGGGTTATAACATGTGTAAAATTATGTTCAGTGCTCTGTATAAGTCTTAACCAAGAAAATGATGTTTAAATGATCTTCATGTTGATGTAAAACCAGGACTGCAGAGATGCTTTTACCCTATTAACCTAACATGTAATTTTAGTCTGAAATTTATTGATTTATTTATTTATTGATTTATTTATTTTATCTCTGTCAAAGTATGTTAGCTTATGCTATTTTTTAATCTGTCCTAAAATTACGTCAGTATTTGCACTGAAATTCAGCGAATGCATAGAACAACTGGGGTGCCCCTGAGGTGAGGTTTGGGAACTGAAGTGGCGTTCATCTAGCCATCCAACAAGATAGCAGTGACTTCTTGGAGAACAGAAGAAATTCTTGTTGGTGTTTATTGTGTTACTCTTAAGTTGCATATGTTCTATTGTGACTTTTGTTTTTTTCCCCTGAGCAAATATACATTTAGTACCCAGATAAACAGCTTGAAACATTTTCTTTGCCAGTCCAAGAGTTTTGTATGTACTCACAAAGTACTGCAGTTAACACACCTCTTTTGTGACAAGAACATTTAAACCCTTAAGGAACTGACAGGGAAATTGTCCACTGATAGTTTTACATCCATGCACACAAACACACACGACAGTGTACTCATTATGTTAAATATGGAATATCACTACACTCCACACCATATGAAATTATATTCACAATTATATTCCACACCATATGAAACTGCCACTTTCCTGAAAATGGAATAGTATTGTCAAGACTGATCTTTAGAGGGTGTAATTCAGAGGCAGGAAACAGTCTGTAAATGGCTCACTTAAGAGACATACATTTTTTAAATCCACATAACCGTTAACGAAGCATTATTTTTATGTGGCAAGCTGCCACCCCCCCGAATCCGTCAAACAGCACAGTCCTGATGGAGGTGTAAAGACCTCACATCAGCTCAGAGTCACTTGAAAATCGACAACAAACGTTAGTCCTCTGCCCATGGTGCACTTGGGTGTTTTCTAATAAGTTCAAGTACAGCCAATTTTTTCCTGTGGACTGTGTGAATTACCCAGCTTCCTTAAAACAGGCCCAGTGTGAAGCACCATAACCACAATTACAGAGGCACTTTGTGCTTCCAGTATTGTTCAGTCAACTGAATAATTACTCGCAGCGTACAACCTTCACCACCCTTGTGGTAGAACCACTTATTAAACATGTTTCTCCTTTAGTTCATTTTTAAAAAATAAGCTGTAAAACAAGTTTTGCTTCCTATTATATCTATAAACTTTTTATTTTTTTAACCTAGTGATAAACAATCCAGATTTTTATTATTATTATTATTTTCTTTTTACCATATTTATATCGGCGCCAGGATGTTTCCCTATCTGAGAATATATGAATCAGAGTTGTGATTAATGAAGTGGCCATCGATAGAGAACTTCCAGATAACTCGCAAATAAATGGGAAGTTAAAATTCTGAGGTGGGGGGAGGAAGGTTGGAGGAGGGGGGGTGGAGCTGCGGTTCCTTTAGTGGTGGTAATCTCACACCCGTTGTGAATTAAAGTGTTAGTTTGTATTCAGGTCGGGGTGGTAACGCTACATGGACTTATCACGCTGGGCTGTGTTTGGCTGACTTCTTCGCTCCCGATCGTTCTTGGATAGGGCAGGGGAAAGACATTCCCCGCTGTACTGTGAAATAAGAGCTACTGTACCAATATCACCCTGAGCCCTAAGCTGAAAGGGAGAGGAAATTGGAAAGCCCATAGAAGCCTTGTGGTAATTAATCATCATGCCCTGAAGTCTGTCAAGCCACTTCTCCCTCACTGATATTCCTGTCAATTACGCCTCTCGCTCTCCCATCTGTAATTGCTTAAAATGTTACTTGGTACTTGCTTCGACAGTCTTTGACTTTTATTATAATTACCACTTTTTATTGTTTTGTTTTTCATTTATTTTGAACTCTTTTAATATAAATGACTCAAGCACGTATATAAATGTGTCACTGATAGTGTACTTGAGTTTGTCTATTTACATGCTATTTAATGAAATGTACACGATATCTTACTCTCTCTTTATATATATATATATATATATATATATACATACACACGCACACATACACACACAGCCATATTAATTAATCAGATATTAGAATATCTAAAATATTCTACTAATCTTTTCTTGACTACCAAAAATCAAACAAATAAAACTATAAAAAACACAGCATTCTCTAGTTCTCTTTTGGATAAAAGCTGATTTAAACAGTCAATGTATGTTTTGGTTTGGATGTTTCTCTTTAATACCACATGGATTTCCTACTGTGCAGTTTGACACCACACACGACGCAGGCCGGATGCACATGAGGAGGTGTCTCGGCATTTATCAGGCGTGGGGGGGGGGGGGGGGGCACTTTAGGTGGGGGTGACCCCGGAGCTCGGCCTTCTGCTGTCCCTCGCTGTTCCCCTCCAGCAGGCTGGGGGTCCTCTGGGGACTTCCCGAGGTGTAATCACCGCTAACAGCCTCGCCGCAGATCTTTCACCCTCTCCATCCACGTCAGCAGGAGGTGGGGGGCCACCGCCCAGCCACCTCCGCCATGAACATATGTGGGAGAAATACCATCCCCTGGCAGAAGCCAGTAAGGCCAAATGATATGAAGGGGGGGGCTGAACCATGTGCAAATGCCTTTTTTTTCCCTCCTCACCCTCTTTCGAGACTAACACAATTGTCAATAAATATCTTTTAATTAATTGCCAGTTCTTATTGCGTGATGTTTTACCAATTTGACTAACTTCGTTATTTTCGGGGGTGTTTGGTTACTGTTAACTATGAAATTGAAATGCAAAATTCCACATCCCTCACTATGACAATACTGGGGTTTTTTTTTTTTACCCTTTTCCCTGACTCTAATGAAGAAGGATCCGTGAGTCACTCATGCAGATTATGACATGGTGCTGTAAAACAGAATATGATCCGTGAAGCACGTAACTGCCTTTATATATTGTTGTTTTAAACATAAAAGCAGGGGCAAAATGCTGTTTTTCCATAAGCATGTTAAATCCTCTGCTATTCAGCTGAAAAAGACGAAATAACAGAGGGGAGAATAAAAAAAAACTGTACTACTCTGAGAAACCAGTGACCTGCCTTGGTCCCATAAGATTATTGTGGCAACTGTGTGATTGGAAAATATTATGCCACCCTCATTAACATAATGATTTCCCCCTCGTCTAACTCCGTGCTGTTAGCCATGAGCTCCCAATGGACCTCAAGTATTTTAAGCTTGTTAATAATCATTATGGATGTGCAGTGAAGTGGGTGAAAAGAATAATTAACTCACCTGAGCCAAACTAAATTAACCCTTTTTCATTTTCGTTATCCATTCTTTTCGAAACATGGTGTCCATCAGGGACCTATTAGAAGGGTCTATTAAATGTTAAAATGTTGCCTTGCCGCTCCATTTACATCTGGTAATGGAAGCCACAGTGTGCTTTTTTTGGGAGTTAACAAGCATGCAGTCTTTCAAAGTAATTAAAAGAACCTTATCTATTTCCTGGAGATACTAATGTGCTCTCTCGTGGGACCATACATGTAATATACCTAGAATGATCCCTTCTGTAAACACAGATGATACGATGTGTGACGTCACGGCCTGAAGCTTTGAGGGAATTTTTGCTTCTTTCCTTGCCATTGATCGTCATTGCCGGATTCTTCGAAGAGCTGGGTGCTTCGGCGACTTCGGGGTGATGATGCCTGGCGAATGAAAACACTGACAGAAGGACGCGAGCTGTGAGTCAACGGCAATGTTAATCATTGTAAGATGTGAAAATGCAAATAATACCACTTGATCAACGTCAACATTACTGTACAACATTATGACATGACGTACAGCTTTCCCTATTATCATGACTATTATATCCCTGAAAAACATTGTTTATTGTGCTTGTTTATTTTCTAATGAAAGAACCTGTTCTGGGTTAAAGATGAAATTCTATGTAAGATACATTCAACTTTTAGTGGGTTAAAGTGGTTTTATATGGATTACAAAATGCAGACTTGAGTTGTTTCACAACAAGATAAAAGAGAGAAATAACCTCCCTCAACATCACCCATATGTTTGCATCGACTGGTTCCTTTATGTTTCATCATATAAGTATATTTTACATAAACCGGTAAAAGTGGATGAATCGTTATTATATAACCCACTGCATCTTAATGCTGTAGTTGGTAGAAGTCAGTGGTTGAGATTTTGGAGATATAGAACCAGCATAAGGGCAATAATATTGATGATGAGTGAAATCTGATCTTTTCGATTGCTACTCTGTTGAGTACACTTGACTTTTTCTGCTTCGAGGAATCATCTTGTGTGAGTAGTGTTTTATAGAGTGAGCCTATGGTATGATAAAATGAAAAGAACATAATTAAGACTTCAGTGGTCTACGGAACTTGCTCTTTTACTTTTATTGTTTGACAAAACTTTTCTGCAAAGGGTACTTGTCTCATGCATTACTCTGTACTGTTGTCAGTAGAGACATAGAGTAATCATCTCCATAACCGTCATGCTTATAAGCTGCAAAAAGACCTTGAATCTGTTCCCTGTGTTAACATCTGGCTTTGATGTAGAACTAACTACACCTGACATACATGAATGACAAAAAGTCAAAAAGACTTACAGTGGGTAGCAGAGTTGCAGGTTTGACTCCCAGTTTGCTTGTTCTCCTCATATGAACAGCTATCCCGTGGATGCAAAGGTGTTTGCTGATAGTCCAAAGTCAGATTTTATTTCTATAAATTGTGTCTGTGCCCTGTGGCATGTTATCCGATAGTGTTGTAGTATTTCGAAGAAGCATAGTTTGTTTAGAGCTTAGTGTTGATATGCAGAATACATTTGGGCACCTCAAATGACATTTCAAGAAGTTAGATGGTGAAAAATAACTTACTGAAATGTAGTTTTAATAGTGTCATGCTGGAGTTCCAATGCCAAGACTTGATTGAAAATAGCTTCTTTTTTCAGAATGCATTTTAGTAAAAAAAAATAACAAAAAAAACCAGGATGCCCAGTTGCAGAAATGCATGCAAATCTACCGTTTAGCTTCATATTCAGTTTCACAATCCATCTGAAGTGCTGCTGTAAACCTAAACTATCTGTATTCAAATAAAATGCTGACTAAACACAATATCGTTAACCAGCTTTTAACTTGGATGGAAGCAAAATTAAGGAGCAGCATTTTTTGGTCTGTTTTCTTCCCTTTTTCATCTCCACAAACCGCAGATTTTTCTGACATATTGCTACCCAAAGAGAGAACGACTCCACTTTTGGCAGTAATCGAACAGAATTACCATTGGCAATGACGACACATGCTATTTTTAAAAGTGCTTGCTTTAAACAAAATAATGCATTTTAAAGGTGTCTTTAAAAAAATTCAGACCCAAGCAAGAGTTACAAAAGGAGTTGCTTTTCATATTCTCTAAGTAGATAGTGTGCACAAAAAATAATATATTTTTTTGAACACTGTATATATATATATATAGCATATTCCAAATGAGTACCATTTTGATGATTTGGATACATTAGTGTATATCAGTAATTGTCCCTTGACCTCTTCATTGATGTTTATACTCATAATTTATACCACACCATGCACACCACGTATACCAGTGTATCATTGGTATATAGTGTGCTGTTTGTAGCACTTTTGTGCTTTTGGATTAGATGCCAAATTCCATTTTTTTCTTTCAGTACTTGTACAATTGTAATGCCAATAAAGTTGAATCTAATCTAATCTAATCTTCTGGTTGGACAACAGAGAGGTTTGTTCATTCTGTTTCTGAATGGGATTGCTTGGAATCGCAGGATATCTACTATGCCCTTGCAAATCCCAGTCATTCAAATGTGCACGTACTTAAAGGTAATTATTTTATTCATGTTATGAGTGTGCCACACTCATTAACATATACTCAGCTTCTATATTCTGTTTTTGAATTACATAAAAACTTACTCCACCTACTGTGATAACACCTGTATGTCAGTGTAGTGGAATAAATGAAAGGTGATATTTAAATTTCACCCATTCAAAATACTGTTGTTCCATCCAAAATTGAAAATTAGCTCTACATTTTGTTTGACCTGAATGGCACTGTTAATAATAGAATTGGCACCAAAGAAAGGTTGATATTATTTAATAGTTGTCATGACCTTTAATGGATGTTTATTGAAGTGAATCGTTGAATCATGATTTTTTTTTTGGATAGACGAAGAAGATAGACAAAGATTTTTAGGCAATGAATGCTTTTCATAAGACATTAAGAATGATGTAGATCTAGAGCAACAATGTCCAATAGGTATACCTGTGATAAACAAGGCTGTTTGTATGTAGTATTCATGATGTACGCATGTTTATCTACGTAAGTCAACAAAATTAAAAGACGCTCATTATGGTGTTAACATTTCTGTGATTAACCTCGTACCTGACAACAATTTGCACTGTATTTTAATGTATTTTGTAATGTAATGTCAGTGTTAGCCATGACGTGATAGTAACAGGGTAGCAATGCGGGTCAATGCATATTTACACATAGTCATTCTCAAATTATATTTCAGGTGCAAAACATATCCAGGCTTAATCACAAAAGAATGAAGATGAACTTACAATGCAGCACGTTGGCCAGCACAGCGCCTTAATAAAGGCCTTTGAGCGTGTAGACGCTTCTGTGGTGGACTTTTGGCGTCAGGGCGACCGGACAGGCCACAGAGAGGCACAGGCGTGAGCCACGTATATGAGTGGCTATGGGCAGCTAGCGGTACGAGACTAAGCCGTGCCTCCCGTCGCCGTGTCACATGTGACAGCTGGCTCGGTGCGCAGAAGAGCTCCGGATCATTCCTGATAGTCCATCAGGGCCGCGTTGGCAAGGCCCAGCCTCACATTACATTCTCATTTATATCCAGGCACAGACATTATGAAAGGGCACATGAAGAAGGATACAGTGTGAAGTCAGTGACTCCTGTTGTTTTGAAATGCGTGTGTCCTGTCTGATAGTTTACATGTGTGTGTATACATATATGTATATGAAATGAGTACTATAATTCTATTATTTTATATATATATACACACACACACACACACACACACGCGTAGAGTTAATCCTGTCAATGTATTTAAGCATATGCATTTACAGATACATTGCGATAAAACTTAATTGAAATCCCAAGCAAATGCACTAGCCAACAATGACGACACGCTCCAACTCCAGTAAGGAAGCAGAATTTGGCACAAAAAAAAATCCAGTTTTTTTTTTTTGGCATTGGCTGTTTCATACCATGGTAGTAGCAATTAGAAACGCCGTATGTTTTCCCAGTTTTAGCACTGTCCAGAGCTGGACTGAAGCTGATTGATGTAGCACAGGCTCTTCAGGCTCTTTAGTTGCTGCTCCAGTACAGACTGCAGACTCAGATAAAATCCCCAGCCTGGTTTTCACTGACTTCCCTGCTCTCCCCGCCATGCCGGCTGCTGAGATGCTGCTAGTTTTCCCATAAACGTCCCACGTCCCATGTGTGTCTTCCCTCCATGGTATGTAAAGGTCTGGGGGTTAAACATCCACCCCATGACATTAACATTGTTATCACGACTGTGAGGGGAAAAAGTGATTAAATCACTCCACTGTGGACGTGGTAGCCTTGGAGACAGAGCAAGTGTGAGAATGTTGTCAAACAAGTAAGACAGGAAATAAAAACTCCCATTAAACCTATTAAGTAAACAATCAGTTGTAACCACTGTGCACATATTGACTTCCCATCCCTGTTGACATTTTACAGTTTTTATTTTGTAATATTTGTCTTGTCTATACTGATTTTACTTTTCCTTGTGCGACTTTATTTGACTTACTTAAATGATTTCCTGCATTCTGTTATGCAATATTGTCATTTAATTAAGTGCATTCACATAATACAGCGCTGTCTCTTACAAAACTGATAATGGACATTGCCTTTATTACCAGATTTTAACATGTATATATTGTAAATGATTATGTATGCTTAATGGAAGTCCTGAGGCGTGAAGGTTTTAAGATTTTTGAAGCTTTTAAGATTTTAGAATAAGACATAAGGAATCAAATTTACAAAGTTTGAGATGCTGACATTTTTTATGATGATAATAAGAATAATAATACAGCTCACAATAAAATAGAAAGAAATAATAATAGCAATGATGGAAAGTGCCAGGGAGGAGACAAGGGTGGGGGGTTGACAGGTGACTGCAATCAAAGACTGAACCTCTAGATGTCCTTCTAACCACTGCAATACAGCAGAGTTTAAAAACAAATCATAAATTAAAAGTTAATTGGAATGTGGTGCAATACAGCGATGAAGAGCAAAATATTGTACATATGATAGGCAGTGTTTGCCATATTCAGAGGAATACAGTACTGACTATACTACAGCAGTGAATTCAAAGCTAGCTTCAAAATGCTAATACTCCAAGATAAAAGCATACAGATGTACAGGACAACAGACAAAGGAAAATGTTGAGAAATATAAGAAGCAGGGGATAATTTTAGTGCACACAAGGTATTATTATACATTCAGGATAGACATATAGGATAGACATATCCAGTATAATTAGAAAACTTAAGAAATGCAAATTGCACAAGATCACTTTAGTTGGCTGGCGGGTGTGGGATTTTAAATTCATGTCCAGTCTGCACACGCATTTACATGTATGTAACAGTTTTATTACCTTCTGAATAGTCTTTATGATTTGCATACTACCCCAACGCTTTTGATGTACCTATTTTTAAGTTTATAATGTAATAATATAGATTTGTAAGATTTCTTGCATCAGCGTGGGAGTCTGAAAGCATGAGAGTCACACCAGATGTGTGAGAGTTGGCAGCCCTGAGATCATGACACAGAAACATACATTTCAATGGTTTGGGTACCTATACACAACATACCACAATTAGGAACAATGCAAATGGACAAAATGACAAAAAACACTGTCATAAAGTCATTTATTGTGTATAATACACAACAAGTGAATTCCTGTTTCAAATTAGGCTCCATTTTCTGAAGAAGTCTAAGTTAATCTTGCCAGTGTATTTAAGCATTTGCATTTAATGATGTCAAGATAAAATCTAAACTAAATCCTGAACAAATGAACTCGAGAAATAAACAATAATGTGCTTTAACTCCTCACCCTGTAAGAATGGGTAATTTGGCTGAAAAATTTCCAAAATGTGGTGAGCATTTTATCCGTTATTTCACACGCACAACAAATCAAGACAAAGTGAGTTTGAGTAACAAATGGCTCAGATTTGTAGTTCGTTTGTAAGTAGTTCAGAACGTCCATGTATACATACATACACTGCATTGTTCTGCTTTTGCAACGTGAACATTGAGTTATATGTTTGACTGATTAATGAGAGAATGAGAAAATACATATAAAGGAAACAGAACGTGCATGATGTGCACGCAACGCGTAATGTGCAGTCCTGAATTACTGAGGCTTTCTCATTTGCAGCTTCACACCAGTCTTGCATCTCAATCACAGCATCCGGCAAAAAATGCTCAACCGAGAGGCTCTTTTGTTTTGCTTTGTCCCCCTTTTGTGTTTGTATCATTCCAGGAACGCTGATTAATTTACCTTCTTATCTTTCTTTAGCTCATATAAGCAAAAAGAAAAAAAGCAGCATGTTTGTAGCTCAGTTTTTAATTGAAACTTAAATGGATACATTTTTAATGGATAAATGCTTCTGGTTTGCTTCACACTGGTCTTAATCTCACTCATGCAGAAACGTTAAGTACAAGCGATTTGAGCGGCCGTGGTCGCCCAACCCGTTGGTGGCAGTCAGTCGTGCAGCATTTTACCGCCTCTGTTAATCAGCTATGTAGAGTTTTTTCTCCGCGTGAGATAAACAGAGGTAACATTCTTCATTTAGGCCATTTCTGGTAAGGAACTACTGTGATTCACATAATTTCATGGAAGACACGAAGACACAAACATGAGGTGGCCCTCTCAGAGAAGGTGATGTCACAATATACTGCAACTTATCTTTGTAATATTCTTAGACCATTCATCATGCTCGTTTGCTGAAGACAAATAAGCAACATAGATACATTTTTTGGTTACAGTTTTATTCGTATTGAACGAGAAAAATAAAAGAGAGAGATTGAAAATAAAAAGAAATAATTATTTTCTGAAATGATAATGCCGCAGTGAAATTCATTTTTCTTTCCTGTATCATACCTAAAAACAAAGTTGCATTTGGTTGCATGATATTGTATTTATGAATGATCAAAACTGATAAACCCTTGCTTTTGCCCCTGAATTTGCAAATGGAGAAGTAGGCCAAATATATGAATAAATAAATTATTTATAAATATTGTTGAATACAAGAGAACTTAGGATTATGTAGTTGATGTATCCTAAGATACTTCTCCAGGATCATACAGAGATCTATTTTTATATCAATCTGAGCTTTCTGTGAGATCATGTAAAATGTTTACAGCAAGAAAAACATTAGTACTTCAGTACACCATTTCATCATAGTACATAGTGTATCTTATCATACTATAAGATCAAATTAGTATATTAGTACATCACGTATTGCAGAGAATTAGTTTTTATCTCCCAAAGTAATAGCAAAAAATATATATTCTCTCACTTATTTCCACTAGGGACATATATTGTAGAAGCAGGCCACAAAGCTAGAGAATCTGACAGTACAATGGCTCCTGGAACCATTTTGTGAAAAAGCGACTATTCGTATTGCAGGAGGTCTTACTGATGCATGGCTGCTCCTTATTGCAGCAATAAAGCAGCACAAGTGATTCCCTTCCTTGCCTTAAATATCCCGGTTTAACACCAGCCTATTAAACTGCCTTTCACATTTGATGGAAAAATGCAAAATGTTACACAACTTTTACACCACCAGTGTCCATCCATTCATCTTCAGATCAGTTTTTTTTTTGAGGTGGGCATCTCACTATACATGATACATATACAGTGATATTACCACTTTAACGAATGTCAATGAATAATATTAAAATTGTGTAAAAGCGTAAAATGAAAGTTGTGTTATTGGCTTTAAGCAATGCTGTCTGGTTTTAAATATATTATCATGAATTAAAAAAAAAAACCTCATATAAAATTCAATATCCATACACATTATATTTATATGCAATATTTTTGTAAATGGCTTTGTATAGAGACTCGCCATGTGAATACGTAAGTGTTGCTTCCTGTGATGTGATCGGTAAAGCTGGACCCTTAAGACATCTGTCCCTCCCTCCCTGCCTGAGTCGGGTGCAAGCTGAACGCATTCCACTCCGCCTTTCAGCTCCGCAGCAAGAATCAGTAATTTGGCAGGAGAAGAACTTGGGCCAGTAACCTCCTATTCTTCCGAGCCTTCCGTCATAATACCTACTGTTTCCAAGTCACAGAGGAATGAACCGTGACATTTCTGCCCCTTGGTAACGTCAGCTCTTCAATTAGTCAAAAAAGATTTTTTTCCCTTTCATTGAACATAGAGTTCAACAATTGCATTCAGGTTCTTTCCTATTGCCACTTATTTACCATCAGAACAAGTAAGTCATTCTGCAAAATTTATGAATACGTTTTACATAATTCTTTCCAGGGCAATGTCTTTGCTGAAAATTTTATCCCTTGAAGTAGTCTGTTACCAAAACTGGCAGTTATAATAATTTAATTGAAAAGAGCGCAACTTAATCATGAAACTATCAAATGAAAACATAATACAACTGATATTTATCAATAAAGTAAAACAGCCGGTTGGATAGGATTTCTCAGCAAACAAGTGCTTAGAAGTGTTTAAATACATCCATGTTTATCACAGCATTTTAAAAGTGAGATGACTAAATTAACAGAAGGGACTGAGAGATGAATAAAATTAAGCCATCAGGAAAAGTATAAACTCATCTTAGAATCATTATATTAAATAAATATCCAAAATTAACACTGTCTTCTGTGCCTTCATAATCATACCTAATTAGCAGACATATTTTATTGAATAAATATCAACTGTTCAGTCACCTGAAATCATAGACTATAATTACCATTATTTGGTGCCTGACTTTCGCCACTAAAATTCCATTTAACTTGCAACACTCATACCCTCATACATTCTGTATATGGGTTTAGATTTGTATTCTAGTATTATTTAAAAAGGATCCCGTTCAGGGTTTTCTGTTGTATTACTAAACCTAACAGCTTAAGTGAAAATATTCTTTAATCATTGTAGTTCCCTTCAGTTTCACTTCAATAATCACAAAGTCAGTCCTTTACAATCAGAACTCATGCAGATATTCACTATAAAGCATTTGTAAACATTAAATTTACCCCTGAAAAATACAGACTTCATGTGGCATTATGTCTTGAAAGAAAAGTTAATGAAACATTATTTTTTTCTACATTGTGATTTTATTCTCCAAGGTGACTTAGAAAACTCAGATTTTACACATTTCTCATTTATGGAGTCAGTTATTTACTGGAGCAATTAAGGTTAATTTACCTTATTAAAGGGTACAAAGACAATGTCTCAACTAACCTTTCATTTAAGAGCTTCTTTAAAATACTTAGTAAAATGTAAAGACAAAGATGTTAGTCAAATTTTGCCCAGAATACTGCATTCAAATATTGTACAACCCTCATTAACTTAATCAAAATTAACTGACATAACTAATAATAAATAAATTAAAATGCAGTTTTATTCTCTGCAGCAAAGTATAAAACATCCTTTAAAAATTAATACTTAGCTCAAAGTATAAAGCATCCTTTAGAAATTAATACTTAGCTATCAAGAAAAATTTTGTATTGCTTTCAGTGTCATGTCTTATTCAGCAAATGAAATGCAATAAAATGATCTTCTGTTCAGCATTTAGCCTGCTTGGTTTGTTTGACGATCCAACATGTAAAACTTCATTGCTGCTGTTCTTTGCAATATTTAGAAACAATTACCGCTTGTTACATTTTGACAGCGTGCAATCCTGTGTCATGCCGTTACAAACGCTAGCTGTGAGCTTCTCCTAATTGACCCATTCAGCGTAGCTTTCTCCTTTTCTGTCTTCTACCTCTCTGTTGTCCCATCTATCCTCCCTGACGGTATGTTCAGGCCGGCCCGCTTTTGTTCGAGGACCGCTCTCGCATCCACACCGGCTTGTGTGGGAATGTGGGGCTTTTGCCAGTCGGAGTGGCACGTCAATCACGCAAGCACACATTCACACGGGACAGGAGGCTCCGGTCGTTGCTTATCTGAGTGACGCAGTGTCTCTTGCTCTTTTTCGTCTCCTTGCTCGGTTGTCTTCCTGCCTCCCCCCCTCCCTTGCAGATCGCTGGCTGTCACGTTTCCTTCGAGTCGCACAACAGGTGAAGTTAAGTAGACTCCCTGCAATTGCTTCACTGAAGGGAAGTCAGGTTCCTCCGAGGACTCTGCTTCATCGCTATGTATATCGGCACTTGCTCTCGATCGGTGTGACTCTGTTGGTTGACATCCTGTAGCCGCAGCGTTTACCCACATATACATGCATCCACTTGTCTGACGAAAGCGGGTACTGCCGAAGCCTCAGCCACTCAGCCCCCTCTGCCTTGTAGCCCACTTCTTCGACGTCGGACATGGCCTTGCCTCTCACAGGCCCTGTTCCAAGACTTTCCTCTTACCATCTCACAATCAATGCCCAACACCAACAGCCCTCTTCCAAAGTGCCCTCGGATTTGGAAAATTTGCTAAAACAAAAAAGAAGAGACTACGCATGTAACATGGGTTACCATTTAGCGCTCCTTTCACGCGAGAGGATGTTTTGAGAGGTGATGAATTTTTTGAAGGAATTGTGGAAATCGCCCCCCTCTTCCTCTTCGCTGACAGGCTGTTCCTGCACCCCGCGTTCCCAGCTTCCGTCTCTTGACAGGTCCTCGTCGGAATTCCTTTAGGGTTTCCCTGGCTGTGCTTGGCAGGCCTTTTCGCTTCCTAGGACCACAGTCCAACATCATTATCCAACAATCAGGATTAGCGCCTTCTCCATTCCAGAAGGTCCACATGGGGTCCTCACATCTCTGTCCAATGACCAGATTGTGCCGGTTCCCTACTGGCCCCCAAGTTAAGCCAAAGATCTCAGACTTGTGCTTTACAATTTCATTGTGTTGCTTATTGTAGATATATGTACATTGTGTTTAAAAAGTACAATATACACTAAAATGGATATAACAAAAAAACTATTACCATATTTTGAGATCTAATTATTGAGCAGTGCTTTATTGCTAGCTAAATGTAAGAAATGCATCACTTTTCTGAACTATATTCATTTAAATCCAACCCGTCAGTGTTTACATTTGTACTGTAGGTATTCTCTTGTTACTTTGGCTTGTTCCTTGAAGATTATTAAATCTTTTATTGCGTTGCTGTAGTTACTGCCACTGAGTGACAAGCCACCGGAGGCATTTTTGTCAACTGTCAGCTTTTTGTCAGCATTATAGATGCAAAAATAGTATTAGCCAGGCACAAGGCACTAAACCAGTGCTGCTATTTCAGGGGTCGGTGTTACCATAAGGAACAAATGAGGGAATGAGTTTTCCCTAAAACGAATCTTTTCTTGGCAGATTTGTTTATCCGTTTCAGCTGAGTGCCAGCTTCGTATCTGCCATTAAATAAAGCCTGGGCAGCCACTACTCACTGTTCAGTAATTATGAGGTGACCCCGCCCCAACCCCAACAACCTGCCATAAAAAACAAAACAGCACTGGGGAAAACACCCAGTCCCAGAGGAAACAGATTTTCTCATTATATTGGCCCTCCACTATCTTCCAAAGCTGGGGCGCGGTCCAAAATTTGGATTTTGGATTTTCCTCCTCATTAAACAATAGCATGGGAGCAGTACACACAACCATACGGTCCATTACAGCTCTGAGTGTCTGCCATGAGGCATCCTGTTGACGTTTGTTGAACCATGATATTAAAAATGTATATGCATTTTTTAAGCATTTGAAATTGCTAAACATTCTGTTAATATGTTTAATGATATGTTTAGCACAGATTAAATATATGTAATGTAATTCATGCTTAATTCATCTGTGTCCGTATTTTAAGGGTGAGATGTTAATTCACTCACTCAGCCTTCTCTCTAATCTTACCACTGTTAGGTGTATGGATTTAAATGGAGCACATGATAAAACCAGAAGAAAATAAATAAATAAAAAATTAAATAAATAAATGATGCATTGCGCAAGACATAATTCACGTACTTCACTGCCTTGTGTGTTCACAGCATGCCTTCTAAAATGCACAATCAATAAGAGGTTATGAAACAGACGTTACATTGTATTTACTTTATTTGGT
Organism: Cyphomyrus plagiostoma; assembly: GCA_019775915.2. Lineage (NCBI taxonomy): Eukaryota > Metazoa > Chordata > Actinopteri > Osteoglossiformes > Mormyridae > Cyphomyrus > Cyphomyrus plagiostoma. The sequence continues at coordinate 4,377,221 of JABFEA020000138.1, read as the reverse complement.
AGATGCTTTTATATAAAATGATGCACGAGTGAGGCAGAGAGAACAGGGCCTTCTCAATTACTAAGGGAGCTGAATGAATACAGGTTTGGAAAATCCCAGAATGAGGGAGAGAGTTAACATAGTCCAGCTTCACTGTGACCACAGTCCCTCAGCCACCCTGCTCCCGTAAAGGCTGCAGAGCTCATTTCCTCTAAGCACCAAGTCATCTCCAGTTGAGACATACACTCTGTAGTCGATAATCCTTTATTACTCTAAACCATACACACTCACAGTAATTATCCAATAAGCCTCAATAAAGGACCGTAACTTTCTGATCTGTTTATAATTACCATTTCAATGATCCTGAGCACTAATGTCCGACCTTCAGCAACTCTGACCTGATTTAATTAGCTCTAATATCATATCATCGCTATATAAGAAACTAGCCATGACCAAACGAATAAACCTCAGGTACAGCTAATTTCTAGAGCAATTATCTTTCCATGTTGAGAGATTTAACTTATTATCTGCACAATTTCACACAGTTTTATGCAATTCTCTGCCATTACAAAATCAGCTTTAAATCACTTTTTGAAAATGTAAGGCAAGGGTTTTATACACTGGATGGTTTTTCTACAAGTGTTGCAGTCTAGAAAATTATTTTGTTAATAAATAGTTGCATTATTAAATGAATAAATGCATTGCCCTGTAAGTGAACTCTAATAATGTATTTAAAAAAGATTTGAAGTCTTCAGCTATGAGCTTGTAAGCCTTTGCCCAAAAGTAAAAAGATACACAGTTGTGTGCATGTAAATCTACAACAGGCTGCAGACAACGTTAAAACACTATATTGTGTTTACCAGCATATTTGCTGAAAAATAAGCAATAGAAATAGCCTTTATCCTATTCCGAACCTGTGACTGCATAACATATCCTGTCCATTTTACATTTTATTAATGTATACCAAATGTTTAAATACACTAAGAATAAAACCAGAATGGAAATCTTCAATCGTGTGTAAGATATTAATCATACTGACCAAAGTATTATATCATCTATGATGATTTTTAAATCACTCATGTCTTGCTCTGTTTGAAGTCCATATGCAGAGGGCGGCTATTGTAACCCAAGCTACACTCATTTTCCTTTACGTTTTTATTTTTATATTTTATTTTTCTTTTCTTTTTTTTTTTTTTTGCTATTTAATCTCCTGGGATCTTCTTTTGCTGTTTTTACCTTCCCATCTGCTCTGTTGCAGAACATTTTGCCAAGAATACATAAAAATGTCACAAGTTGCTTGCATCTTGTTATGAAATTAAAAGGAAACAACAGATATCACCAGCCTTCCTACATATGAGTTGTTGTTATTAATAAAACATATTATATTTAATAAAGCACATAAGGTAATCCTCCTGTTTTCACCAGATATAATTTGCATTTGAAAACAATATCCCACCACTTCCACAACACCCCTAAAGACAGACACACACACACACACATACACACACAGATACACGGTGCACTATGCAAACTGCAGAGCATGCTATCAAGTCAGTTTGTTATGACTGCAAGACTTAACTAAGGAAATCAGTTCAACTTAATTCTGTTCACCAATGTTATTTCAGTGCACATGGCTAACATTTCATGTGTGTATTTGTGTGTGAGGAAAGACAAAATCTAGGATTAATAGTTCCTCTGCATCTTTTTTTGTTTACCTTGTAAGAGACATTTTAAATACTACATATGCGTATTACAAAAGCAAATCAACAAGTATTGAACAATCATGATAAATTAAATGCGGGCAGCTGAAAAGGAACATGAGTTGCTTAACTTAATAATAACATAATGTGAACAAAACCAATGTTTAAGTTGAAAAATATCTTTCCTATTATACAAGATGCTGAGATGTCCTTAAGGATATATGCATGAAGAACATATAAGACACTCCAACAGATATATGCTTCACACAACAGTCGGTGCTCCTTATGACATATTTGATACATCTTCATTAGGACACTATCACTCTATAGAAAATGTAACTATAGGTCTACAGATGGATATGCTGCCCTCAATTTGATTGTTTCCTCCTTAGTCACTGATTATATAATGTCCACTGGCAACATTCCTTCTGAGATCCTTCTAGTCTTTCCAAAGAAGCGCCCCAGGGCTCCATTCTGAGTCCCCCGTTATTTTTCTCAATGTGACAAATCCCTCGGCTCTCACATCTCTTACACAGTTTTTTATTATATTATGTTTTTGACCAATGGCTACCTGCATCGGTGGGAATACTAAACACGCACTAAACTGACACATGTTTAAAAGCTCCTAATATGTACATCCACTGTGTTCATTATTTCCCTCAATTACAGTGTATGGGCTTTACAATTCTTTGGTTAACGCCATCTTTCATGGTGGCACAGAAGCTTCACCACTCACAACTTGCTTTGATTCCTGCTCTGGCACAGCAGCCTGTGATACTTAGGTGTCCTATCCCAGGTTCTACTTGGGTTGGATTACAGTCTTTCCATAACCCAGCACTAGATAACTAATTATAGGCAACCCCTAGGTTACGAACAAGATCAGTTCTGTAAGTGTGTCTTTAAGTTAAATTTGTAGCTAAGTCAAAACAATAATAATACAGTACATAATAATAATATAATATGGTTATAACATAAATAACTACATATTGTACTGTACCTCAAGCTGATTTACCGCTGAAGCCAGACAGTATTTTTAGTAGTTTGTTATTACGAACCATTTTAACTCATATTTAATATGACAACATTTATGCCAGTCTGTTCATAACTACAAGTTGTCCATAATTGTTCTTATTATTATCATAAATAATACACCACAGACTTCAGCATTAGGTCTAGGGAAAGGACACAGAGAGTCATAACTTAGCTTCTTTATGAATGTTGCCCTTAGGACGGTTTGTGTGAAATGACAGTAAAGGTGTTAAATGGTACAACAGCAATTTTTAGGGGCCTTGTTTATAACAGCAATGAGTAAAAAAAAAAGAAAAAGTTGAATCCAAAAACACAGTGGTACCTGTGACATCCAATACAAAATTCATTTTATTAGTTACCTGAGGGGCAAAGTAATCCTCCAGCTGATTAATGCATCTTGCTAAGTTTAAGATTTTCATTATTCCTACTCAGTCTTGAGAACTGGTTCATTTCGTGTGAATGTCTGGTAATCTGTTTCTGATCTCTGGTTCTCTTGTTGTGCTTGTGGTTTGATTTTTTTATTTACTCTGGTTTGCTGTTCGCCTGACCTCATTAGTTCCAAGACCTTGTTTGTTATGATACCCATTGCAATTGCTTAACTGCTTCAGCTATGCACCTCCCAGGCTCCTTTCAGTTCTGAGTACAGACACTCCTCATTTAACAACCTACCTGTTTAATGACCACCCAGACTTATAACCAGCTCTCCAACCAGTCACTATTGTATGCTGTACGAGAACTTTGGTCATGGAAACAGCAGCGCGGCCTCTCAGCGTCAAACATCCCTTCTGATTGCATCACCCTTTCTCAGTTTCTCAGTCTTGGTCCCACAGTCACTCAGTATTCACTACACTAGCATTTGCAATCTCTGACTATCTGTATTTACAGTATGCAGACCTAAGTAATGTATTTTTCCTCTATTCTCTTTATTACAGTATACTACACTATAAACATTTATTAATATACTAAACATGTTATAAATGGTGCAAAGATGGGGTTGACACAAACCTACTACCAGTACGGTATGCATGAAATATCGGTAAGCAGTGGCTCCTCTCTTATTGTCCAATTCCCTTAATAACCATGTTGCAGGAATGAAAGTCGTTCATTAAATGAAAAGTCTCTGTGCTTGAAAGTTCCAACCAGAACTTACAATACTGGAAAGGGAGAATAATTACATAGCAATTTCAATGGTTCTCCAAAATAGCCATTCCATGCAATTCCTACTCCCTGCATGTTTCAGTATCAGAGATGCTGAAATTTCTGATATTTCATCAGTTATAGGTCTGAAGGGTATCTGTTTGATGAATCATTTAAGATGTTGCCCATTTGGGGTATAGATTAGGTAATGGTTTGATTACTGAAACTATGTGTGGTATGAATTTGTATGGATGCAATTCACTTATTTGCACCCTTTAGGACCCACTAACCCTAAGACTATCCATTTACACAACTATTGGGCTGATTGAGCCATAGGTAAATTGCCCAAGTGGCCCATGTTAATACTTCTGTATATACACTATGGAGGCCAAGATGAAGGTTTGCGCTCCTGTAAATATTACCAAGACCTTGATAAAATTACAAATGAAAGCCAAAAAAATGTATCTCTTGTCACTGATCCTATCATCTGATGAGATAATTTAGTCAACTAATTCTTCATCAAGTTGGGGTTTTGCAGCTGTCATCCAGATGATCAAGCATTATGAATATTTGATGATGCCTTTTGGGTTGGTAAATGTTCCCTCATGTTCCAGGCAATGATATACTCTAGAGCAGGGTTATTCAAATCACGGTCCTCGATGTCCGAGCCCTGCTGGTTTTCCAGCCTTCCTAGGTGTGAAGCCTCTGGCCAATCACAATCAGTAATTATTAAACCAACTACCCAGGAGAACAGAAAACAAGGCCTGGATTTGGAATCGAGGTCCAAATTTGAAGAACCCTGCTCTAGAGTATTTCAAAGAGGTCTTGAGCAGAGTAGCCACATCTCCTCTGGGCCGTTGAACAAGCCCCTTAACCCCCTGAAATGCTCCAGGGATTGCAGATATACAACTGACCTGAGTTTTGCTGTCAATTGGGTATATATGTATATGTCTCAAAGCAGAGAAAGATGAGATACGTAAAAATTAAGAATTCCAGTGTACTAGTATTTGTACTTCCTCAGGTATACTATATGGACAAAAGTATTGGGACGCCTGGCCATTGCACTTACAGGAACATTTATGACATCATATTTTAAATCCATAGGCATCAATATAGTGTTGGTCCCCCCTTTGCAGCTAAAACAGCTGCCACTGTTCTGGAAAGGCTTTCCAAAAAACTTTGGAGTGTGTCTGTGAGAATGTTTTTTTTTTTATTTAAACCTTTATTTTACCAGGCAAAGCATTAAGAACAACTTCTTATCTGAGAATGTTTGTCCACTCATCCAGAAGAACATTTGTGAGGTCAAGCCCTGATGTTGGATGTGAAGGCCAGGCTCACAATCTCTGCATTAGTTCAGCCCAAAGATGTTCAGTGGGGTTGAGGTCAGTTCCCTGTGTGGACCAGTCAAGTTCTTCCACACCAAACGCATCCAACCATATTTTTATGGATCTTGCTTTGCAAACTGGGCACAGTTATGCGGGAACAAAAGGGGGCCTTGCCAAAACTGTTCCCACAAATGTAAAAACATAGAATTGGCCAAAATGTCTTGGCATGTTGAAGAATTAAGTGTTCCATTCACTGGAACTAAGGGGTCTACCCCAGCCCCTGAAAAACAACCCCATACCATTATACCTTCTCCACCAAACTTTACATTTGACACAGTGCAGTCGGGCAAGTAACATTGTCCTGGAATCCTCCAAACCCAGACTTTTCCATCAGACTGCCAGACAGAGAAGTGTGATTTGTCACTCTAAAGAACACATTTCCACTGCTCCAGAGTCCAGTGGCAGCATACTTTACACCACTCCATCCAATGCTTGGCATTGTGCTCGGCGATCTGAAGCTTGTATGCAGCTACTCAGCCATAGAAACCCATTCCATGAAGCTCCCAGCATGCAGTTCTTATGCTTGGGGTAGTGCCAGAGGGAATTTGGAACTCTGCAGTTTAATCAACATAGTCTTGGTGACTTCTGTGCATTAGCTATCGGTCATTCCGCTTTGTTACTTTGCATGGTATGCCACATTGTGGCTTCTGTTGTTCCTAAACACTTCCACTTTGCAGTAATACCACTGGAATATCTAGCAGTGAATAAATTTCATGAACTGACTTATTGCAAAGGTGATTGAATTTACTGAACTCTGCATTCACTAATGTTTGTAAATCTGATTGTATGGCTTGATTTTATACACCTGTGGCAGTGGGTCTGAATGAAACATCTTAATTCAATGATTAAGAGGTGTGTCCCAATACTTTTGTCCATAAAGTATATGTCTTTCTTCACATAGTCAATATCCTGTTCAATTTCTCATTAATGCAATTATCTAATCAACCAATCACATGGCAGTTGCTTCAATGCATTTAGGGGTGTG
>JABFEA020000138.1:4340863-4363387 GCA_019775915.2 Cyphomyrus plagiostoma | reverse complement strand
GGCCAACATTTCTAAAGAATGCTTTCAGCACCTTGTTGAATCAATGCCACGTAGAATTAAGACAGTTCTGAAGGCGAAAGGGAGTCAAACACCGTATTAGTATGGTGTTCCTAAAAATACTTTAGGTGAGTGTATGCGCACTTGGCACCAGGATACCCTAGGCCGCATTTCAGTGATCAATTTTGGTCATGTCATCAGATTTGCAGCCACATGTATTGGACACTCCGGTGAGGAGTGGGGCGGAGCTGTCAACCGATCACCACCTAGTGGTGGATTGGCTCTGCTGGATGGGGAGGAAGCTATTCAGGCCTGGCAAGCCCAAGCATATAGTGCGGGTCTGCTGGGAACATCCGGCAGAATCCCCTGTCAAAAGAATCTTCAACTCCTACTTCCGGCAGAACTTCACCCATGTCCTGGGGGAGGTGGGGGACATTGAGTCCGAATGGGCCATGTTCCTTGCCTCCATTGTGGAGGCGGCTGACCGGAGCTGTGGCCGTAAGGTGGTCGGGGCCTGTCAAGGTGGCAATCCTCAAACCTGCTGGTGGACACTGGCGGAGAGGGATACCATCAAGGTGAAGAAGGAGTCTGATCAGGCCTTCTTAGTCTGTCAAACCCCAGAGGCAGCTGATGAGTACCAAAGGTCTAAACTCGGGTGCGAGAGGAGTTTGTCAAGTCCATGGAGAACGACATTTGGAGGAGGACTTTGAGGAGATTCTGGTCCATCATCTGGCAGCTCAGGGCGGGAAAGCGGTGTAGCATCAACACTGTTTATGGTGGGGATGGGGCACTGCTGACCTCAGGTCAGGAGGTTGTGGTTTGGTGAAATGGGGAAGCAGAGTCTGGGGACTTGGGGGTGGACTCCCCTATCTCTTAGGCAGTGGTCGCTGAAGTGGTTGAAAAGCTCCTCGGTGGCTGGGCCCCGGGGTTGGATGAGATCCACCTGGAGTTCATCAAGGCTTTGGATGTTGCAGGGCTGTCCTGGTTGACATGCATCTGCAGCATAACAGATTGGCAGACCGGGGTGATGGTCCCCCTCATTCAAGAAGGGGGACCGGAGGGTGTGTTCCAACTATAGGGGGATCACACTCCTCAGCCTCCCTGATAGGGTCTATTCAGGGGTCCTGGAGAGGAGGTTCCATCGGATTGTCAAACCTCGGGTTCAGGAGGAACAATGTGGTTTTCGCTCTGGCTGTGGAACAGTGGACCAACTCTATACTCTCAGCAGGGTCCGGGCGGGTGTGTGGGAGTCTACATGTGCTTTGTGGACTTGGAGAAGGCATTCGACCATGTCCCTCTGGGAGTATGGGGTGCTGGGCTTCCTTAAGAGGGCTGCTCGGTGCCTGTACAAGCAGTGTCAGAGTTTGGGCTGCATGGTCTACAGTAAGTCAGACTTGTTTTAGGTGAGGGTTGGACTCCGCCAGGGCTGCCCTTTGTCACCGATTCTTTTCAAAACCTTTATGCACAGCATTTCTAGGCACAGCCAGGGCTTTGACAGTGTCCGCTTTGGTGACCTCAGGATTAGGTCTCTGCTTTTTGAAGATGATGCGGTTTTGTTGGCTTCATCGAACTGTGACCTTCGGCTCTCACTGGAGCAGTTCGCAGCTGAGTGGGATGAAAATCAGCACCTCCAAATCCAAGACCAAGGTCCTCAGCCGGAAAAGGGTGGAGCGCTCTCTCCAGGTCAGGGAGGGAGTCCTTCATCAAGTGGAGTAGTTTAAGTATCTTGGGGTCTTGTTCATGAGTGAGGAAAGAATGGAGTGGGAGACGTACAGGCAAAGCTCTCGATTTACTAGTCGATCTATGTTCATACGCTCACCTTGAGCAGTGAGTAGTGACTGAAAGACACAAATACAAGCGGCCGAAATGGGTTTCCTCTGCAGGGTGGCTGGGCTTTCCCTTCGAGAGAGAGTGAGAAGTTTGGTCATTCGTGAGGGACTCAGAGTAGAGCCATTGCTCCTCTGTACTGAGGTGAGCCAGATGAGGTGGCTTGGGCATCTGGTCAGGATGCCCCCTGGACGCCTCCCTGGTGAGGTGTTCTGGACTTGTACTACTAGGAGGAGGCCCCGGGGAAGACCCAGGACACATTGGAGAGACTGTGTGTCTCAGCCGGCCTGGGAACACCTCGGGATTCCCCCCAGAGGAACTGGACGAAGTGGTCAAGGAGAGGGAAGTCTTCATAATGAATTCTTAATTCTGGGAAGCAGTTCTTTTTTGGGGTTTGGTCATGTTCACTTATTTGAATTCAGTGTTCTGAGAGTTTTAGAATTTGAGCTGATCTCTTGTTCAGGATGTTTTTAATATTTCTCTCAAATATCAGAAGCCCAATTATCAAAGAGCTACATTAAGAAAAATTAAACAGTTTAGTATTTGTTGAAATCTAGTTTTATTCTAGTCTGGGATTCCTTTGTCGCAGGAAGAAAATATTTTTTAAGAAATGAATAATAATGTTGACACTGCATTTTTAACACATAGGGTATGCGATAGTCTGCAAGATCTTCCTTGTTTACTTGTGCACGTACTGCTACAGAGAAATGACAACACAGAGTACAGCGTGGTTTATGAAACATGGCACACTAATCAGGAAATACACGTAACATGAGAAATATAATTTAAGACCCTATAATTTAGTATATTATCTATCAGGAATGATGCCTTTCATGCACAGAGTGATCTCAGAGGCTCACAGGGTCAAGCTGATAGCTTCTCCTTACCAGGCCTTGTGCTGGAGTGGATGGAGTTGATTAATTTCTTGGAACTAAAGCTTTGTCTTCTCCAGTTCAGTGAACAACTTCATTTCAACTGATGAGATCAAGTAGGGGTCAGAGCAATTCTCAATCCTGACAATACCTCAAAATGGGAATTAATTTTATAGCAGCAAAATATGCCCCGCACCCCTTTACAAATAATATATTTGTAAAATGTATAAGCCACGAAACAGTGCTGTACATGTGGAAGGATGAAAAAGGAATAATTAAAGTTTGTCTGCAATTTAAAAAAAACCTCAAAACACAAAACCTGATGTTTGCTCTGGTTTAATATTTTTTCAGAATGTGATTTTAGTTTCCCACAGGACAGAAATCAGAACACAGAGCTGTAGAAATGACACATTTACAGCAAACTGCCTGTCAGTCCTTTTTGTTGACAAAGTCAGCATAGTTCGGAGCTGTCATTTTATAGACTGACGCTGTTTGCATTGAAAATTACCACTGCACAATCAAACATAAATGGAAGTTTTTAATTTCAGCGAGCCATCTGTTACAGCTCATTTATTTCTGATCCAGTCCTTCCACATTCACATGAGTTTATTTTCTTTCACAATTAGTCATAAAAACTGTTTTAAAACTGACATCTAAGTTAAGGAGAATGATTTTGTGAAATGATAAGAAAAGGAATCTATCGAAATAAAAGAGAACTTGTCTCCAGCCGAAGCTGTTTATGGGTGATGTTATACAGTTGTGATTATATTTTGATTTTGAAAACTACATGTTTATTATAACGACTATACATATTTTGAAAATAGAAGTAAGAAGCCTTATTACTTCTTAATTTCTTTTTCTTTGATGTCAGTCAGAGGTCTGCTATAGGGAGGGTTGGGCTGGAGGTATTTTAAATTTTGCTTAAATGTTTAGTCTGTCATATCATCTTTGTAAATTTATTAGATTGTTCCTGAATCATGTAAATGAGGAGGTGGAGACAGTGTGGATGGTTTGGGTGGAAATTTAATGTACTAATTAGCCTGATCTTCCTCTATTCAAGTTCGAATTTTCAGTCATTTTGCATCTAAAATGTAGCCAAATGTTGCACCATCGTATCTTAATTGCAGCTATTGTTTTAAACAGCCGCATGACATCTGTTGCTCAGGCAAATGAAGAAATGGCAACTGCTACTATAGCAAGAATAAATATAATCAAGGTTTCATTTACAGTGGTACCTCCATTCTCGAACTTAATCCGTTCCGGACTCTGGATCGAATCCTAAAAAGTTTGAGTTTTGATTGAATTTTCCCCATAAGAAATAATGGAAAACCAATTAATTGGTTCCTGGCCCCCCAGAATTATACCTAAATATGTTTTTTTTAGTATTTAAACACAAAATGAACAAGATAAAACAAGAAGAGCATTTTTTTCTTAATGGCTTCCAAAACGATAAAGATCTTATCCCAACATTACCCCTGGCTTAAAGCAACGCATTCTGATACTGGCGCAATGCATTAAGGTTTCATGCATTGTGATCTCTCACCTGGCTCCACAAAAATTGGAACCGCCTCCGTGGCGACACACCTTTGCCCTTATTGGCTGAAGAGTTTAGTTACACGCATGATGTTAGTATCCCAGGCAGTTCCCATGCGTAATCTGCTATTTCTCTCGAATATCGTCTAACACAGTGAGAACTGGTTATCAGGTAATTTACCTGGTAAAATAAAGTTTAAATAAATTACACAAATGCTCTAATAGTACATGTAAGTTAGTGGTTTATGTATTGTTAGTTACTGTAATGTTGCGCTGCTGTGAAGGAAGCATTCATGTAAGAATTGCATTGTAGTACGACTCATTTCCTGGCGCGTACAATTTATATTATATCAGCTTTCACGCTTCAACTTCTGATATTCAGATCAAGTTCTATTTCAAACTGGTTTGTTCGACTTTCAAGAAATTCGAGTTCTACTGAGTTCGAGAATCGAGGTACCACTGTATTTGCATTAAAACTGGTTTCAGCCGTGATACGACAATGGGTAAATAAATGGACTGCATAAGGCAATAAGCCTAATACACTTAAAGTATCATAAATATGTCATTTTGTTCTATAAAAAATATTTTACATCGTGACATCATCGTATCCCAGGCATCAAATGTATAATTCAAAAATGTGAAGTTATAAGTGTGAGAGCTTAAAAGTGAATTTAGAAATGACAGATATATGTGTGTTTGTGTGTATGCATATAAAATCTCTGCCATTTCTGAAACACACACACACACACACACACACACACACACACACACACATACTACACATTTTTCAGATTTAGTCACAGAAATGCACCAAAGATGTCTCGGCAGAAGTCGTTTTCTTTTTTTTCCCCTCAAAGAGATGGGCCTACAGGAAAATCCACAGCATTCAGTGCAGCCCATACTGCCCGCAGCATTATTCAGCACACAAGGAGCATGTTTCAGTCTGGCTCAATGCTAAGTACATAATATAATTTGTGATGGTGATAGGGTTTTTTTTCCGAGGTGGATGTTCAAAGATCCATCTTCAGCCCTGGGTGAACTGCCAACATTTCAGCATTCCAAAACCATAGAAATCAATGTCTGGAGCTCAAGATTTTCAGGACTCCATGAAATTCGGAATACCATTACACCTGGTGTGAGGGAAATATGAAACAAAAGTATTCTGATGAGTGTTTATTGAATGAAATTGCAATATAAATGGACCCATTTGCCTCATGGCAAAAAAAAACTTTTTGGAACCTCACATTATACCTATAATGCAATGTTTAAGAATCTTATAAATCACTCACAAGCTATATTTGATTTTATAAAAAAAGAGTACCAGAAAATCCCTTGGGTGGTATTTCTGCTGCCTCGTGTGTGATTAGAGAACATCTTTGATCAAATATCCAAGGTGTGCCTGGAAGCTGATGCTGCCATATCTTCCAAAGTGCCAAAAACATCTGTATAAGTATTTATTTTAAAATCTTTAGGGTGTGTAAATTACCCTAGGGTCTGAAGGTGCTTTAAAGACAGAGACATTGTTTCAGCTATGGATGGTGCTCTGGTTCTGGTCATCTGGCTCTTCTTCAGTTGCTGTGAAGTATATTGTTGAGCGAATAGTGTGTGGTTCAGCAGTTTAGGACACTATGGCAGTGGTTGGAAGGTTGTTGGTTGAAATCTCAGAATTGGCAGAGTGATGTCACCACTGGGCCCTTGAGCAAGGCCCTTATCCAGTTGCTCCAGGGGATGGTTGACCCTGTCCTTCTCAGGGGGGGTATCACTTTGGATAAAACCATCTGCTATATAAATAAAATGTAGATTAGACTGTGTGCACTAGAGCTGTACAGGAAAATTAAGATGGAAAATGATAGATGAACTTCCTGTTCTTGCTCCATGATTACCCACAATCCCCTATCCTTTATGTTCAGCGCCTCTTCATCTAATTATGGAAGCGGTAATGCATAGTTTATCACAGGGAAAATTGGGTGCGAGACAGGTGCAGCCTGAACAGGATGTCAGACCATGTCAGGGCAGCCAGAAGCTACAGAGATACACACATTTACATGCAGAATTAGGAAGGGCAATTTAAAGTCATCAGTCCAGCTAAATATCAGGTCTTTGAACTGTAGATAGCGGGCCGAATACCCAGATAAACCCACACAACAGAGGGAGAACACATGCACAACACTTGGACCCAGAAACTGGAATTTTGAGATGCCTCTCGCTGTGGCCTGGTCATCCAGCCCAGCCCACTTACAATCCACCCCACATACTCGTATATCAGCAATAAAAAATCTTTAGTTTGTATTAGTTACACTAATGGGACATGTGGTTGTATGTGGGCGTTTTGTTACTAGTCATACGTTTCCATTAGATAGCTAACTGTCTAGCCTACTTATCACCAAACTATAAATAGGTAGATTTAATAATGTAGTCACCATGAAGTTAACAACACTTAAAACCTGAGCACTTATAGACTTTGTATGTCATCAAATATTATTGTGCCAGCTGAAATGAGAGTTAGCAGCACCAATTTTGTTACACAATACGATGTAAGCTGCAAATCTATGCTTCTTGAATGAAGGGCATGATTGACAACCTTGTGAGGTGATGTACGGTCGGAGAGGTTGGTTGTGAGCCAGACTAGACATCCAACCATGCTTTCCCGCAGCTCACAGCGTGACATTCTTGCGAATTTTGCTCCGTGGTAGTGGTACATGTACCCAGTGGGTGAGGGTTCGAGTGAGGTGAGAAAATTTAGTTTAAAAAAATGCAAGCATTGTCTTACTTCTCAAACTTAGCAGGGAATCAATGCGTAAGAAAATGTTGCATTAATCTGCAAAAAGTCCGCTGAAAAATTCTTGGCACCTAACGCACAATGCAAACAAAGCTTGCTAGCATCATTCTTTGTCATTGTTATTATTATTCTTCAAACGGAGGTATTCTGTTTGAAACCCTTCCAAACAAAATAAAACGCAAATATTAGCAAAGCTCTCTTGTGGACAATTCTTGCAGCTCTTGTAGCATTTATAGACAATGATCCAAGGCAAAGGTCCATCCTAAGAATCAGAGTGATCTAACATTATCAAATGATAACAGGTGTTTTGGTCGTGAACCAAGTGGACATAAATCTTGTAAATATCGTGTAAAAACCAAGCAAAAATATCAGCCTTCTGTTCAGCACGGAAGGTGGGACAGGGGAAATGTACAGTAGACATCCTTGACTAATTTTACTCGCAGGCCTGGCTCATCTGTCTTGTGCAAATCACTGAGCTCATGACTTTAAGAAAGCATGTCTATTGTACAAAACTCAGCAAATTGGGTCCTCTGGTTCATTTCTTTTTGAGCGTTCTCACCTGGGACAGAGCGAGGAATTGCCTGGTAGGCTTGAACTGTGAATATCCCTCTCAGATATGCTCCTGCAGCTTCAAACTATTTGAACTCCGTTCTCCCTGGGTAGTGAGAAAGCCTTCTGTTCTTTCTCTACAGAGAGCAAAAAAAAACAGCAGTGTTCTTCATACATTTTTTAACTTGGCTTCCTTTCTCGTCAGTGCTTTCAGGCAGCATGTGGACATTTTGGATTTAAGGCCAGAAGCCTGACTCACCTGTATTTGTAAACAAGTGCTGATGACATGAACACATTAGTGTCACTTCTTGGTAAATTCAGTGTTAGAAAATGCCAGGCCCATGTAGTACAGGGCGTTCTGATGAAGCAGTCTCAGGATCAATAATTTAAAGAAACATGCTCAAATGCTGACATTTCTAAGCATGCAAAAAGAACAAGGATAGGGCAGCAAAACCAAACATTACCAAGAAACATAGAAATTTATTTTTAATGCCTTGCTTCGAAAATGCTGAGTAAGCAGTCAGCATGTTAGGGGCGTGTGCTTCACAGATGGTCCTATAACTGGGGCACAGTGGCTTTTGTGTAAGATTGTTGTTGGATTTAAATTATCACTGAAAAATTAGCTTTTTTATGAACTTTCTTTTAATGGAGCACTACTTAAGTTGCATGGTCCAGAGAAGCCGTGAGGAACGACCTGAAAAAACATGCCAGTGAACAACCTGAAGAGCAACATTACATGTGGAAAGGAGTCTGAGGTCTCAAATGCAGTGTCTGGGTGATCAAAAAAAAAACTGAGCATTTTAATTTAAATTTTTCTGGGTATCGGCTGGTGGGTGACAGGCAAGTTAAAAGCTCCTCATTGTTCGAGACAGAAATGGTGCCACCTTGTTTTTGCCTCTCTCTCTTAATGCAAATATGTGCACTTTAAACAGCTTTACTGTAATGTGCAACACCCAGTGTGGAATCCCCAGTTTAGGAGATTTCTGATAATTCGTTTTAGGTTCTGCGGTCAGGTAAAGTCACATGACGGGAGCATCCATGCAGAACCTTCCGAACAAGGGAGGCCCCAGGGGTCCAGGACATTGATGATCTCCACATGGCAGCAGAATGGATTTCTATTTCTGAGTCTGTATCTCTGATCAGAGTTCACAGCACCCTTTCAGGGCTGAAGTTAACATCGTCGGCAGATGTCAGCCATCACACTGATCGGTGCCTGAAGATGGTCTGATGGCCTCAAATCTGCCAGACCAGTGATGACTGCTTCTGCTGATGCTATCTAGTAAATTCTGTCACTGTCTATTTCTATCCAGCCACAATATGTTTGTCTGGGGTCTTTCTTGGTCCACTATACAATAAATACCCATCCTGCAGCGGCAATAAAAATCATGGGAGAATTTTTCGGTCTGGCTCAGTGGGTCGCACTGTGCCCTCACATTTTGTGTTGAGTTCCCACCACTGCTGTGTGTGTGTGTGTATTATGCTTACATTGTGGGAACCAAATATTCCTCACAATGTAATAAAAATCTGTGATTTTGACATTGTGGGGACCATTTTTCATGTCCCCACAAAGATCTGTGAATACAATCGTAAAAATTTAAAATTCCAAAAGTCTAATATTTTGTTTGGTTACTTATATTAGGGCTGGGTGGGGGTTAAGATTGTCATGTTGGGGTTACGGTCTTTCCCATAGAAATTAATAGAAGGTCCTCATTTAGATAGGTATGCCAGCGTGTGTGTGTGTGTGTGTGTGTGTGCATAAGCATGTGTTCAGTTTGCATGTGTTCCCTGTACCTTGTGGATCGCATCCTGGAGTCTAACCACATACACTTAGCTAATTAATGTCTCTAAATTGTGTGCTGTTTGGTCACCATCTCCTTTCCAGGGTGTGCGCCAGACAATCCAGATCATGATAGCAATAGGAAAGTTAATGGACAAAAAAAGTGAGTTTATAAATTTTTCATTTTCTTATAACAGGAAATGGAGATTCCTAAAAAACAAGCAACAAAAGAATACAGGAAAAACGATCAAAGTGAACACAAGTAGAAAGGCAAAATATATCAAAATCACATCCATATGAGGTATTAACAGAGTACGCATTCTCTCGGACGTAATATCAGCTAGGTTTCTATAATTTACAGGCTTTGGTTTCATAAAAGAAAACTAAATAATAAAAAAAGTTTGTCTCGGGTTAGAAATTTCTAAAGAATTAAGAATGCAGGAAACCTTTCCCTAAAGGTGACCAGCCTTCCTGTCTTAACCAAGCTATTTTAAGTGCTAATGACATTTCCTCCTCTCTCACTTTTAATACTGCACATATTTATTTCACCTTCTAAATGAAATCCAATTTGGTTCTATTAATATTAATGCTGCAAGATCATTCGGATAATAAATTAATAAAATATTCTCACTCCGAGGCTCTGCCCCCAAGTGCTCACTTACTCTTTTGTGTAAAGAAAATGAATAAATAAAGATCCAAAGGGCCTTTGCCAGAGGCATTACACAAAATAGAATCTAGTTTATTGTTTTTCCGAGCCAACTGATTTTAAACGAATCGATGGCATCGACTCAAACGACCAAAGAAGCGCATCCTAAAGCTTTTCCTGGTTTATGACATCCTCTTTGATTTTTGCCTTCGAACTTCCGCCAAACCGTGGGATTAGCCGCTTAGCCGGACTTGTCGATGCCCCCACTCGCTTGTAAATGCGGCAAGTACTGTACAGAAGTGGTTCAGCGGCCTTCTTTCTGATTCAGAAAGGCCTGGGTTTGTGTTTCCCAGGCGCTGCTCTGACAGCCTGCAGGCGGTAAAGGTTGTGTTTTAGCAACAAAGGACTGCGCAACCTCATGAGAGCCTGTATTAGCTGGTTAAATACCACCACTGTAGACCTTCTGTTCACAAACATTAGCACAACATGTGTTTGATTTTGTTTCGCTCAGCGATTTATTGTATAGACAAGTTACAGAATATTCCTGATGAGATCTACCAGCTGGAGAATCATATAGGAGTATGGAACACAGAATATAGAGATTCAGTAGAAGTAAGTTGACTTTAAGTGAAGTGACCATGAAGGATTTTCAAAGCAAATTTCTAGATAATAAATGCAGCCGTCCGTCTATTTTCTGCTTATTCTACTCAGGATCATGGGGGGTCTTTCCCAAGCAGTGCAGGGCACAGGGCTATGCTACACTGCAGTATTAGTCCAACTATCCACCTATTCCTCCATTAGCTCTTATCCACTAAAGGATCACAGAGAACCGGTCCCCGAACGAGCATGGCGGGTGGCGTGCTGAACCGTACATGCAAATTCTAAGGGCAAAGTCAGAGACATTTTACTCAGAGCATAGAAATTCTAATAATAATCGCCTTTAAAATTTGACAGACTATGTCATGCAGAAGCCCCATGTAGACAGAACAATCCAGAACAATCCATCCATCTATCCATCTTAACCTGCTTATCCTGGTAAGGGTCACAGGGGCAGTTACACCTGCTCCAGGACGCTTGGGGCTGGGGAACACCCTAGGTATGATTTTTATTTTACCCATTTGTACAGCTGGGTATTTTAATTGAGCAGTTTAAATTAATTCCATACTTTAAACATATCAAACATTTTTATTAAAACAGAACATGATACATTTTTATTTTGCACAGTCGAATATAATGTACTACATTTAGATTTTACCCCTGTAAAATCAATAGTATACTCATTTTTACAGCAGCCACTTTCAAAATAACTGTATCAACCCTCGATAGCTGGATCAATAGCTTTGTGGTGCGGTCTTACGAGAGGTAGTGTGTCGTGAGTGACAGACTGCTGTCATTGTAAAGCCAACTATCCACTCAGACCTAAAAACCATTGTTATTGATTTGTTGTGCACACAACGTAAAAAAAATAGAAATGCTAAAACAACTAGACATATTATCGGCATCAAAGCAAACCTCCGAAGGATCTTACATGGATGGTACTGTAACATTTTGTGTTGTTGATTTGCTAATATTAACAGGAGCGGATATTTGCCAAAATATTTACTGATATCAGCTGAGATTTAGCTTGACTATGTAAGTCTATGACTTATTGAGTAACTTTTGTTTATATGTAAATGAGTATATATATAATTTGATTTGTTTAGTTTGTTGACTAATTGTCATTGAATGTGTTGTGTGATATAAAACCACAAAAAATAGCTGAGGGGTGTTTTGTTATTAATTTTCTTCTGTTTTTCAGTTTTGGTGGTTTGAGGCTATGGACTGTTAATTACGCTGTAGTGGTAATTAATGGGAATTAGGTAACCTGTGAGCATGTGTAAATGCACTGAGAGCGAAATCAAATAAGAAATAACAAAGTGAATGAAAACACAGAAGAAATACTGACATTTGTTCCATTGTAGGACAGTCGACTTCCATTCAGTCTATATAGCATACGAGTAACCAACTATCTCAAATGAAGTATTTCAATAAAAGCACTCTAGGATTGCAGTGAGACTATAATTACCCCCTCTTCTTTTTATTTTGGAGATTTAAACATGGTCTGAAATAAATCTACTGCTGAACAAAAGTAAAACAGTATTTCTCACTTCTGCAGCGGACGATAAAATGTGGCTCTGGTTTGGTTAAGAGGATTGTTCACATGCAATCCAGGGCATTCTCTGAGCAAAGTCTGCCAGTTGGGCACCGTTCTACACTCATCTGCGATGCTGGCAGCAATTGAGTGTGTGGACGGCATGTAGAGGGGCTACCAAGCCTTCTTTCAAAGGTAGCCAATGTCAAAACCGCGGTTCATTTCTTCACTGCCATTCCCCTAGCTGCAGAAATAAACACATTGCAGCATTTCTTGAATTTAGGGAGTTCATAGGTGACATATTTCCCATAATTAACACTGTTGCTTAAAATTAATTTGGAAACTGGAAATAATTCCTGAAAATTAATGAGGATGAGAGTACTTCATGTAGTCATCCATCATATTTGGATACCAAAACAGATATCTGAGTTTGAATAATAAGATCATACAGCCTTTCACCTAAAATGTATTCAGTTTATGTTTTACTACTGACGCATGAAATCAGTTGAAAAATTTCTGACAAAATTATGGGGTCACTCAAAAAGACAGTATGTTGTATGGTTAGCAATGTGCAGATTTAGACAAATCATCTGATGGCAGAGGTTAAAAGAAACCTGTTACTATGACAACAGATAGGTTCAGATAACAAAATGAACAACCCCTTTTGATGCTCATTTTCTCTCCATCATGGCTGGCTTTTTCTGTTATCTAAGCCACTCCATCAAGGCTCTTATAGATAACAGACCTGAAAACTCAATCGACCTTCAAGAGTCTGGAAACATCCAGGGGATTTTGCAGGCTGGCAGCAATTAAAGGCAGATGTGATTGTGTTGTCATCATTATTATTATTAGAATTATTATTATTACTCTTACTACTGTTATTCATATAGTTCATTGCAGGAACACATTGTATAAGATGCAATGCTTGCACTAATTGCACTCTGCAATATAAATTTAGGATTCAGCCCTAACAAATATATCCAAAAATATATGATTTCACGTTTTGTGACATCGGTGTCTTTATTTAATCTTACAAGCACATTCATATTCTCAATACAATGCATTGTAATAAATTTGTGAAACAAACTAAATGAACACTGATTTCCAATAAATATATGAATAAATAAATTATATTTTAAAATAATAACCATTTTCTAAATATATTACAGCCTATAGTCTTGCTCTGGGCGCAAAATTAAATAAGATGAACGCTAATGAAATTTCAGTGAAACACTGAAGTTAGTATAGCTTTAGTAGGAATATATATAGTTTATAACAATAGATTTTGTAAGTGTAGAACAAAAACAGTTTCTTATCCTCTCCTGCTTACTCATTAAAAAAATACATGAGTGTCAAAAACAATGTCTTTCATGTGTCGAGTCCTATTGGTTAACTCCTCATTATATGATTCTTGTCCTTTTTTGATGCTGTAGGTGTTAATCTGATAAGTGGGGTTTTTTATGTGTAAATCACCACAATGTCCTGGCCTCTTTTGCTGTAATACTGAGAACACACCAATCTGAGTGATTTTTGAAACTCAACAAAGATGTGTCAGTTTGCAACATAGCCAACATCTGACACCCATCACATAAAAAAGAGATCTCCTTTTGGGCATGAAAATTTTGACAAATACTATTCCCATATTTGTGTTGCAGACTGAATGTATGTATTGAAAAGGACGTATGCAATATTCTGGAATATATTAATGTAGCAGAATATAAAAAGCAGTGTGTGCCAGTCTATTAGGCGCATTGTTGAAAATGTGACTTAATTAGAGTCATCTTCACTCGTTCCATCGCCTGTTGGCACATCACCTGATGTGCTGGGCTTCACACCGTCCGCCTGCTTTGGATTATTCCCAGCTTCGGGGGATGTGAATCCCATTCCATTTACAGTTCTCTTTGGCAGATGCCGTCTGCTCTGCTAGCCTCCAGGTGAAGGTGATTTCCAGCTCACAAAGCAGCCCTGTGTTTCTCCAGACAATTGTGATATCCTGCCCCCACTGACAGCAGTCACTCTGTGCTCCACGGGTCTGCTTTATACATAAGCAGCATTCCACATCTCCCAGCATACTGCTGCTGCGTTTTGTGCATAATTCACTTTATTACATATATGCGTGTGTGTGTTTGTGTAAAGACACACACATACACACACACACACACACACACACACACACACGTATGTAAATATATATGGAATAGGTTAAATGTTCTGTATAGCATAAGATACAACACATCTAAGTGAACTTGATGAGTGGCAGAGCAATCACTTTGTTTTGATACTTGTCGCTTGCTGCATCCGTGGTAAAACACATCCATTAATGGCCACCACATCTGCTTTGGCCATCTCTCGATACATTTTATTAAGGCTCTTATGGGACGTAAGTGAATCAGTCGTTACTCTATAGAAGGCAACTCAAAGGATGACATAAATACACAAGTAAGGCGTGTGGATGGAGAGACGGACGTTGTCAGCAGCATTTACATCAGCTTGCAGACAAAGTGCAGTTTCTGTGCGGTTTCCCCATTCGAGCACAGCAGCCCTGACCCCCCCCCCCCAAAACCCCGCTGTCGACTTGCTTCCTCATACCTCCTTTAAATGCCACTACTCTTGTTCTCCCAACGCTGTTTACTTGCCTTCCTATACGCGTAACCCGATATAGCAGAGTGGCCACAAGCCCTGCATGGATGGTTATATGTCAGGACCGTCATACCTTTCAGTTGCTCGAACTGTACAAAGGCATCTTCATTCAAAAATCCAAGCAAGGTCAACGTGGATTACCTACCAGTAACCCTATCAGTTCCAGCACAAAGCTGACAAAGCCCTCTGACACTAACTGTCAGCGGTCTCTTTGTGGGGAACTCTATCTGGTCAGACCACAGTTATAGGGCTAGTGGGCCCGGATAGCAGGATAGCTTTTCTCCTCCCTTTCCCTTTTTCACTTTGATTTTGGGTGGCTCATTTGGCTCATCAGTCAAACAAGCCTGGATGTCTGTGTCTTTCAGATCCCTGCATCACATAATTCCCATAATTTGTGGTTATTCCACCTTCAGAAAGGCTTCACTTGTACCTGCTCTTCCACAATAAGGATCAGTGAGAGCTTCTTGCTGACCTGACATGGATTTACTATGACTGCCTGGGTTCACGCGCGGAAACAAATAGTCACTAAAAGTATGAGTTTATTAGATTTAATAATATAGGTGTTAAAAGCAACCTCTTTGGCCCCACACTAAATTGAATGAAGGATTTCACTACAGAAAATAAAATGCATTGTGCAAAAGCCATTGTGAAATCAAGAAGTGCTTCCCATTGTGGTTTGTGGAATAGAAATGACTTTTAGAAATCGTTACCTACATGTTTACATAATTGCCACATCCCCAAAACACCTTGACAAGTTTCTGGTCATGCTCCTTAGCACCCCTTAGAATCCCATACTGGTCCCATTTCCACCTTTTTCATTTTGTTGGGTACTGAGATATGACTTTGGGCTGGTTTGCCATTACCTGCCTATAAATATTCATAAGCCATTTACCAGGTGGCTGTGTTGGAGTCTCTCTCTGGGCAAATTGTACAGCCAGCTAGCCACTGTTTTAGGCAGTAAATGATTGAGGAAAAATGTTAGGGTCAATTCAGATCTAATAATAGTAATAAATAACTTTACGAGTTAGTAAATTTATATATCCACTTTACTATGCATTATTAATCTTAACTATAACAAAGGATGATAGAAAGTAAAGTAACTGATTCAAATAGGAAATTACTTAATCTGAGGCAATCAGTCTTGAAAAAGAGCAAAATACACTGGCGAGCTTGATGTTTCTCGAGTTGCTAGTAGGCACTTTCATACCATAGCTACAGGTTCATGAACCAGGAACTTCTGTTGCATTCCCACCGCACCAACTCGGCTTGATTGTAGTTCCTGAACCTCTCTACTTTGAAATAGGTACTTTTCACTCAGCCAAGAACTACTGGGTGGGCGATAAAAAATGTGCACTGGTGCTAACTGGGAAGTTACACAGAAGTGCGGGAAAGAGACAGAAGTCGCAGAACAAATATTGAGCAGATGGATTTTTTTTTTTGAATATCAGTTACATGAAGTGCATTAATAAATACTATTTTCGCTTGGTTGCGCGTTGGGAAAGAGACACACGAAAATAGCCGGGAACTGAAAAAGTTCCCTGTTGAGATGGCCCAGGAACTCACTTCCTGTACTTTGCTGAGAAGATGCCTAATGACGCAAAACTAAAGCTATATTTGCTCACAGCTGATCGCAGGGATTGATTTTCATACCTGTGTGTGGATACATACATCAAGTCTGATCTCAAAACAGATTGAAACTTGTGAAACAGCTGTGAAGTTGAATAGGATCACTCTGCATGGGGTTTTCCTGAAATACTTTACTGAATATTGTAAGGCATTTTTGTGGGGTGGAGGGAAGGTGAATTGCAAGTGAAAAAAACACACTGGGAGTCTCGAGCAGTTAAGTGATTTTCCATTTAAGCATAAAAGAAACAAGAACACAGAGATGCTGAAGAATGACTTGTGTGCAATTAACTGCTACTATAAAAGAACAACACTACGATTAAGAAAGTAAAAAAAGAAACTATTAAAATACTGAATTGCGGAGTATGAAAGCATCAGGGAGTATGAAAGCATCAGGGAGTATGAAAGCAACACAAACCATCTGTTTCTTCATGTCTTTTCTGAAGGTTACAATTATAATCAGTGTGTAACTTTTTAACCACCTAAAACCATTTGCACAACATGCAACAGCACTAAGCAAATTGAAAGTGTGTGATCTGAGACCCTTAAACGGAAGGACACACATCGAATGCTACACTCGACATCAGAGGCCCTGGTTTACCAGGCATGTGACACTCGATTACAAAGTGATAGGGCTCAGGGTTCTTAACCGGGGGCAAAGGAACAATCTGAAAGCCTCCCCTGCCAACCACATGGAAGCCTGCTGATTAGGAGCCTGGCAAAGGCTGCGGAGGCAGCTGGGGAGGCGACGGCTGCGGAGGCAGCTGGGGAGGCGACGGCTGCCTCCGCCCCACCTCTCCTGCGAGGCTCCTTGTGGTCGACCAAAGACTCTCTCTCTCTCCAACAACCAAGAGAAAATTCCCATAAATCTTTCGGGCTGTACTGAGCAATACAAGCACTTCTGGTTCACACATGGGTGTGACAATCAGAATTAGCCTGGCTCTGATGTTTACCATTCCAGAGTGTCTTTTGGATTTGCATGTTGTATTTTTCTTACAGTATTAGATCCTGGGATGACAATCACAATGAATATTTGTAATGATTTTTTATTCCAATTTTGAAAAAGAGAGTGTGCTATAGTCAAAAAATAAGGAATAGATGAATAAATAATTCTGTTTTAATCCCACCATATGTTGTACACAATTTATAAAACACTGTGTTGTAAGCAGGTGGCTGAGTAGGACAGTACTATTACCTTACACCTTCTGTAAATGGGATTGAATCCCACCTCCACTGTGTGTATGGAGGGGAGTCGCATGTACTTCCTGTCTTGTGTGGATTTTTCTCTTGGTACTCTGGTTTTCTCCCACTGTCTAAACAAATTCCAGTTAGGCTAACTGTGTGTGTGTGTGCATGTGTGCGTGATTCTGTGTGTGTGCGTGCGTGTGTGTGATTCTGTGTGTGTGTGTGCGTGTGTGTGATTCTGTGTGTGTGTGTGCATGTGTGCGTGATTCTGTGTGTGTGCGTGCGTGCGTGTGTGTGATTCTGTGTGTGTGCGTGTGTGTGTGTGATTCTGTGTGTGCGTGCGTGTGTGTGTGTCCTGTGATGGACTGGCACCCTCTCCAGGGTGGACCCTAGCCATGTGCCCTGTGCTGTCTGGGACAGGCACGGATAGATGTTTTGTTAGCAAAATGTAATTATAATAATAATTATAATATAATTATAATACACACTATGACAATTCAATAACAGAATGCTGGATATTTGTGCTTTTCCTTATGGTTCTTAGGAAGATGTTCAAATTAAGACAAACATCCTTTTCATCTGCACCAGCACAGACTTCCTCTGGAAATTTTGTGTCATACATTCCTGGTGGCCTTTATTTCTCCTTGATGATTCAACCATTGGCAGCATTTAAAAGAAGGATCAAATAAGATCCTTTTCATGTTTAAAGAAATATGACTTAATACATGACACTTCCAATACCTAATTTAATCTCGAGAGATTTCCTTTACAGCCAGCAATTTTGATAAAATACCCACACTGCAGTTAAAGATATTATATTTAAAGGCCTCTTCTAATAACATTTCAGCACATGTCTTTTGACACAGCTTCAGGATGTCTATAGCTTAATATGAGGTTTTATTTTAGATCTCACCTCAAGTCTAAAATGCGCTTGACACCATAAAACCTATAGAGAAGGATACCCTGGTTTCTAGTAATTTAAAAGGGTAGCTAATTGAAGGGAGAGACTATACTGGGCACAGATAGACAGGTGAACAAAACCCATTCCCAGTATAGAGAAACTCTCAGGGTGTTACACTGATCAAATAAATCTGCTTCAGTCAAGATCACTTTGAAAGCTGTTATAGGGTCGAACGCGACTAAGGGAGTACGTTTAATCATCCGGACCCTGGCCCTATTGATTTTAGGCCTACTTACTATAACTATATAAATAGGCCATTTCATCGTAACTGTATCTAAGGCCGGTCATGAACCCGAGGGGGGAAATAAATAAATAAAATAAAATAAATAAATAAAACTTCACAGCCCAGGCTAAACTGAATTATGCCTTCAAGAAATAAATTAATAAAACAAACACTGCCTGGTTCCTTGACTGAGTAATTTTCACATTTCAGGAGCTTAAAAAAATATAAAATCAATAATCATTTAGTCATAAGGGTAAATGAAGCGACATAACACCAGAGTATAGCCCTTAGCCATTGAAGTTGCTCTGTGCCATTTATCTCATCAAAAGGCTGTAGTAATAATCCCATACGCGGTAAAAAGCAGGCGCCCTGCATTATCCCCGAGTAAACAAGTTTGGAGAAAATATTAAAAATCGAAAGCTGTTTCCTTCAATCGGGCGAGATGACGTCCATCATAAATCTGACATTGTAAAGAGTCTATTGTGAGCATGTACAACTGCAGGATTGCACAGTGCTTTTAGCTTCTCGATGTATTCAGCTTCATTATACAGTTTAATTACAAACTTGTCAGTAAGGAGTACAAATGACAGAAAGGCCAAAAGACTTTATTAATACCAATAAATTCTACTATATTTTGCACTGTATATTATGTGTATGAGTAATTTTAATTGAAATACAAATATATCTTTTTTAAAAAATGCACATATATATTTTATATACATATACGCATGCATATTTATTTATTTTTATATATTTTCACACCCGTGCTTCATTAATTAAAATGTGTGTGTGTTTGTGTTTATATATACAAACATACACATACAAACGTTTTAATTAATTTTATTATTTTAAAATTTACTAAATGAAACTTAAAAAAAACTGTTGTGATTTTCTCAACTTTAGATGTGTCATATTTCACCAGAATGTCTACTTGCCAAGTACAGAGACAATATCTTGGTCATAAATGAAAATTTTTATTTAATTTTAAAACACATTAAACACAAGGTAAGTAATGAAAAGTCACATAATTACACATAATAATGTTATGGTGCCGCACATTCCTTCATATGCTGCTGCTGACCAGTCTGTTGACCGAACCAATGACATTCTGGCAGAGGTTTAAATAGCCCGCACAACACTTACTGTAAATAAAGGTCCCATGCCACTTCGGCAGTGAATTATAACAGACAACACCGTGGAATACCCAAAAACACGTATATGGACTATAGTACGTCCTAAAAACACACACATAAAAAAAAAAGAAATTAAACCCCACACAACGTAAAGTGTCTCGTTTCGATGAGTAGTAAGCGCGTGTTTTACAACACAAATATTAATTTTGACTGACTCTGTCGTCAAAGTTGTCAGTTATTACGATTCAAGAAGTGCTTCTGAGTTCATTCAGACCCAAGCAGCAAATATTTTCTTTGGGACGCCGTTTGGTGCGACTGTGTGAACAACCCGGCTTCCAGCCCAAGCGGAGAGACGTGCCCTCCGCCCGCGGGACATAGCACTCTCCGCCGGACGGGAGCTCCGCGGGCATCGCGCTGCCCTTTTATTGCATTTTGAATCGTTTAGAGTACCATCATGACGGATTTGAGCTAAAATTGTTATATTTAACAAGCACAAGTCGATCAAAGTGATCGTATTATTATTATTATTGTTATTATTATTATTATTATTATTAGTAGTAGTAGTAGTAGTAGTGATAGGAGGAGCAGCCTAGTAGCAGTGATGAAACAACAGTGCAAACCTATATGTGAAAAAAAGAAGATCTCATGCACATCTAAATAGCAGAGTCACTTGGGTGACTTACGGGAATTATACATATTTAGCTGTGTTTGTTTGGACTGGAATATCACACGGGCCGAAACTTAACCCGGGTGAGCGCTGACGGGCGGCTGACATTGAAGCTTTGTCCAGACAGTCGGTGCTGGGGGGCTGGTAGGACTGGTGTTTCTCCGGTCGAGCTTGGAGGATAGAGGAGACACTGCCCTCTGCTGTGCGCCTTGGCGGACCCGAGGTGCCCGGTCTTTCGCTGCTCCCGCTCCGACCGTACGTTGTTTACCGAACCTTTAGACAAATATGACAATGCTGACAGGATTCCTGCACATGCACCTGTCTTATGTTACTGTGAAACTAATTTTAAACATCCAGTATCTGAAGGTGGCGGTGTGCGTCCCAAAACTCATAATTTACAATAATATTTATATAGCTATAGATATATTTATGGCTAGGCGCAGCCTGCCTATTCAAAATAGTTCCAAACGCGTATTAAAACCAGAAGTAGCAGTACCTGTAGATTACTCAAATTCATTTGAAATGCAGAACGGAAATTAAAAATGTGTGGTGGGTTATATTAGGTCTTCGTTATTTTTTAAGAGTAATACAAAAAAGTTATCTGAAATTAAAGTTGTTTATATATAGTCTAATGGTGCTTTAATAGCAGCCCGACTGACAAAATGAATGAATTACATTTTTTTGAAAGTTATACAATGCTTAATTTAGAATGTATTAATCAGCATAACCATGCTAAATGAAAGTTTTGAGAAAATAGCGTTACAGTTGGAAGTAAGCAACACAATACACCTAGGCCTGTATCTACATTGTAATTCTGCGAGTGGTAAATTTTTTTGTACATGTGAAATAATGCATTTTATATCGCATTAAACCGCATTTCACCATCGCAGTGTCCTAGTTTTAACGATATTAAGAAATGATCTCTATCTATCTATCTATCTATCTATCTATCTATCTATCTATCTATCTATCTATCTATCTATCACTCTATCTATCTATCTATCTGTCTGTCTGTCTGCGTGCATGTGTCTGTGTTTGTATTTATTTATGCACACAAACACACACATTAATACTCTCATTAAAGAATATAATACTAATATTTTTGTTGTTGTGTCGAAACGCAGTACTGTAGCCACTGTCTCGATAAGCAGTATTGGCAACGTGTCACATATGGCATTTATTGAAAATAATATACACACACAGTCAAGCCATAAACTTATATTACGCTACCTGCGCAATTAGTATTGTCCAGGAAAAATGCGCAGAGTATGTCCGGCCGTCCCAGAATAAATGGTTTATTTTTCTTTCAGTTTTTATAACGCTAAGCAAACAGACTGTTGACCAGTCTGAACTTGAATTATTGTAGTCCATATATGTTTGGTAGCTGAGTGATGGCATGTGTTAGCGATAATACGTCGAACAAAACCGTACCTCTATAAATTCAAGACATTTAAACCGGACTCTGCACAAGGTGCAGAGGAAGATATAAAGTGTATTTATACTAAAATTCTCCTCAAATGATTGTCCGTCTTTTAAGTGGTACTGCGTTTTAACAAACCTTTAGCAGTTGTTTCACTGTGTATCTGTAAGACAAAATACAGATTCGCGTACTCATATTATTACATTATTTACTAGTAACCTATAACTGACAAATGCTCCAAGTGAAGCTGTATTGTTGTTCAGCATACGACCTGACATGGCACCTAATAAAGATGTCGTGCTTTTTCTGACGATCTCAGTGTGATTATTTCACAGAGTACTTTGAGGATCCGTGGTTCCGAGTGCGTCAGGTCCATTGAACTTGCAGCCACTGAGGCTAAATCCCAAAGGCGCAAAATGTGCGCTACGTGCGAAGCGAACACCGCCAACAGGCCGCTGGGCGCACTGCTCTGCGCGGAACCGCCGTCGTGCTCGTTTGGGAAACTTTAACTCTGCCACTAAAACTACTCCAACAGCAATTAAAAAAAAAAAAAAAATATAT
>JABFEA020000138.1:4330350-4340854 GCA_019775915.2 Cyphomyrus plagiostoma | reverse complement strand
TATTGATTTAAGTTACCCGTGCAGAATAAATTCTTTGACGCATTATTCCTGTAATTATATCCACACACAAGTTACAACTCTGCATTACAGGAAATACTTACATCGCTGTTATACGTTTTTATACAATTATGGTAATCGCGAAATAAGACACAATATTTCAGAACAATATTAAGCAGAAATGGAGAGAGCGGAGGAGCGAGCGCTCCCGCGTATCCAGCCTACGTTTCATCAGTTTTGTTTCTGGGCGCCTCATTCACATGGCGATGGGCGGGGATGGGATATTCAGATGAGCTGGATTGACAGCTCCTGTTTTCCAATGCTCACAGAAACCCAAGCGCTCCTTCCTTTAACTCCTCACTCCATGCTTCTGAGTACTAAAAAACATCGGGCAGGCGCTAGGGGATCCGGACGGTGCCTCTATGCGGGCGCTGTGTTGAGCGGAATTTTTTTTCTTTTTTTTTTTTTTTTTTAAGTTTACCTCGCTGAACTGATATCTTTTGAGTCGCGTTTCTTTATTTTTTAGGGAGCAAAGGCAGAGACACACACACGCACACACAGGCACGGCGATGTCGTATCCTCAGGGTTACCTCTACCAGCCCCCAGGCTCTTTGGCTCTGTACTCGTGCCCGGCTTATGGGGCTTCGGCACTGGCTGCTCCGAGGAGTGAGGAATTGGCGAGATCTTCGTCTGGATCAGCCTTCAGCCCCTATCCAGGATCGGCTGCTTTTACGGCTTCGGCTGGTGGCTTTTCAAATCCGCTGTCGTACCCCGCAGACCATTCCACGGGTTTCCCGTCCTATATGGTAAGAAACATTTCCCTAGTTATTTTGTCTTTAGCAGTGTCTTTATCTCAAAAACAAATGCAGCTAGTAAGTTTTTTCGTGTCCAAAATAGTTGCGATTATACTACCGATCTCAAATTGGCACCCTGCGTAAACAGACAAGTAAATCGATTAAAAAAATAATATCTGCTGACGTTTTCTTTAATGAAAGCAGCCGTCTGCCCTTGATAAACGATTAAGCAATTTGCCGTAGGTCACACGCAGCCTATAAAATTTTAAACATTCACAGCAATGCTCTTTAACTATCGGGTCAACTATGGGCTGGGATCTGTAACTTAGACAGAAATGTGATTTTATTTACCAGTTCGGGTTAGTTGAAATGTGATTGACGGAGACTAACCGAGCGTGCACATTTGCAGTGTGTGAGACTAAATGTTATAACCATATATTACCCGACATTTGTTTAGGCCTATATAATGATAATTGGGTATATTATTAAGATTAAATATACACTATATATATATATATATATATATATATATATATATATACACGAACAGACAGGAAAAACATTAGAACCGACGTACTAGTATTGTTTGGTTACTGGCCTAAGAGCTTCTGAACAATTACTTGAAACCACTGGATCAAAAATACTGTAAAGACGTTAACATATTGTAATTTTGGGGGGGTTATCTGAATGGGACTGCGTCACATGTGAAGTTAAACAAGCACAATTTAAACGTTAAAAAGGTGAATTAAAATGCTAATGATGTGACACTTAAAGCAGTTGACAAAGGTGCGCATCCACTGATTTGCAAATTGGATTTGTAATGCTTTAGTGAAGCGATATGCTAAATGACGTCTCTTTTTCTGACAACATAAAGGCACGGGGCAACAAATATTTGCGTAGTAACTGCTGGAATTAGTAGTTTTTCCACATTTATTACAAATACATGGGTCTATTTTAACACTCACTGCAGTGATATATATGTTGTATAATATGCATAATATAATGCTGCCGTGTGTATTCTCATATATAATACATTGTGTAGTTTGAAATATTTTATGATTTTAAGATAAAAGATAAACATAAACATTAGGAGACTTATTGCTAATTGCGTGCTACGTTAATTTGCAGGGTTCTCCGTACGACCCACACACAACTGGCATGGCAGGGGCAATTAGTTACCATCCATATGGAAGTCCCGGATACCCGTACCAGCTTAACGACCCGGCTTACCGGAAAAACGCGACGAGAGACGCGACCGCCACCCTCAAAGCCTGGCTGCAGGAGCACAGAAAAAACCCTTACCCCACCAAAGGGGAAAAGATCATGCTGGCTATCATCACTAAAATGACCCTAACTCAAGTCTCCACCTGGTTCGCCAATGCCAGGAGAAGACTGAAGAAGGAGAACAAGATGACATGGGCGCCTCGGAATAAAAGCGAAGACGAGGATGAGGACGAGGGGGACGGTGAAAGAAAGGAGGATCGGGCGGACAAACAATTCGACAACAGCGAAACTTCGGCTGAGGATGAAGGTAAATAAGGGCCGCGTCACAGCGATTATCTCGGTAGCGCCAGATTAAATCGATTAACGTTTATTTATCGATCAATTTATGTGCAAGACCCGATGCTCAGACAAAGAACCATAATTAATATCATAATACAGTTTGGCTGTAAAGTGGGCGGATTATTGCGACTGCATTTTGAAGTGTAGTTATGCGTCCTTATGTTATCGCATGATTACTGATTTATTACAAATGCACAGTTCATGTTTTAAAGAACTTATTCTTTCTTTAAGGTATTAGTTTGCACGTTGATACTCTCACAGACCATTCTTGCTCTGCGGAATCCGACGGGGAAAAGGTCGCTTGCAGGACTGGGAAGACGGTTTGTGAGCCTGGAGCAGATACTAAGGACAAATGCGAGGATGACGATCAAGATACAGAGAACGACGGGATCCCGCGAGGCGTCTCACCCCAGCCGGTGACCTCGTCGCCGCTGACGGGGACGGAGGCCCCACTTTTAAACCACAGCCACGAGGACTCGACCAGAAGCAGTAGCAAAGCAAGCCTGGAAAGCAGAGTCCCTTCAGGTCAACAGAATCAACCCATCAAACCCAAACTGTGGTCTTTAGCAGAGATTGCCACTTCGGACCAGAAGCAGCACCTGGGACAAAACTGCCCTTCAGCCCTTCTGTCAACGACATCGGCAGCGTCCCCGGCCAGCACCGTTTATCCTGCCTCGTCCATGTTGGCAAGGCCTATTTATTACACATCTCCGTTTTACACTAATTATACAAACTATGGCAACTTCAGCTCTTTGCAAAGCCAAGGAATCTTGCGGTACAATTCAGCCGCCGTGACTGCTAATGAGGGGCTCGCCCAGACTGTACTCAGCACGAGCCCCTTGCACAAACAGGCCAATGAATCCCCGGTAAAAAATAACGCAAACCAGCTCGAGCACCACTTCAGACCCTCTAACTTAGAACCCAAGAAAGGTAGGTAATAAAGTATATCCGCTATTATAAATATAAATTACATCAATGTAATTTTTATATTTATATATAGTACTACTGTATATTACAATGTTTACGCAAAGCCCTTATTGATTTTTTTACAATGTATAAATTACAAATTACAATGTAAAATTGATACGTACGATTATATGCACATTGTAAGGAATGGAAAAGTGCGTGATTCGAAATTGTATTTTAATTTCACAGAATATAACTATTTAACGAATTTTCAGGACCGGAAACGTTTGGGCTAGGCCTGTGGTTTATTTAATCCTTGCTGTTGTAATCTTGTTAAATTGTTTTGCAACCTTGTATATACAGATAACAACACAATTAAATATTGACAACTAATAATATGCAAGACCACAATTTGGGAGTTAGCGGGATAGATAAATGGTTTAACTCAACTGGGGGTTGTATTTTTGACAGACGCCATTGACGCGCGCGCAGTAGAAGCCCAACCATACCTCTCAAGTTAAAAAAGATTGCGCAAGTAAGTTACTTGTTAGAATTTGGTTTTAATAATAAATAACAAAATATAGTTTTTATTTTTTGGTGTTGCTTTGTTGTAGTCTGTCTGTGGAGCAGATGTATGTGTATTTTGCATCAATTTTATCTTCATTTCAATTAGGCGAACTATTGCCTCGATCTTGATGTTTTTAGTGTCCGTGAAATTATTTGTTCAATCCAATGAATTATTGCCCACGATTTATTTTATTTTCTGTTTTTTTTTCTTTTCTTTTTAAATGTTTGTGCTGTATAGAAGAAATTGTGGCAAAATGACTGTAGTGTAAAACGTATAATTTACTGTTTTCTTGTTCGAGTCTGTGAAATTTCGGTTGATTTTGGGTTTTGTTTCCTTGGTTCACAGGTAGGTGTCACAATTGCTTTGAAAAAAGCGAGCAAGCCATCATTTCTTCATCGTTTTAAACGAAACTCTTATTTATACTGGATTCAGCCCTGAGCTGTAGTCGATGACTACAGCGTGTTATAGATTGATAGTGAATAGACAAAAATACTTAAATAAGAATGAAATTTAAAAATCATAGTTTAATTTCACTTCAATTTTAAAGGAATGTGCATTTGTTGGTGAAGTAGATTTCCCAATGTATGTGAATTTGGAAAAAAGTTATTTCTCAGGATTCTATATTGCTTCATTGCCACGGTATATATTGTATACTATAGGTGTGAAAATAGTTAGCATTAAGTAACATTTTGTAAAGATGTATCATGCAGAAGAAATGAGACTGATTAACTTGGACTTAAAGTGGAATACATTTGATATTTATTTTTGTAACGATGGCAAAAGCCCATAATTTATGCAAGTTGTATTGCAATGGAATCTGAATATTGTTTTGTAAATAAATAATGGCTGGATTTTTATTTGAAATGTTATAGAACGTTACACAATCTTTGTTGGTTGTTAACAGAAATACTTTTACTAATTTATATCGGTGATTGTAAATAAAACAGGCTGGTATATACTGGCAAAATTGTGCTCTTCATTACTTAAAGAGTCAAAATAAAATTAACCTGTAGTAGTTTATAAGAATTTTTCCAAGTCAGTTTAATTTTCAGGCGAAATACCACCATGTGCGTCCTTAACAATATTTCACCGACGTGACTGTAACGCGTGAAAATCGATTGTATTCGGAAAATGTCTTATCGACTCCAAGAACGATATCGGAACGAAAAATAGGGCAATCGAGTGGTATATATATATATATATATATATATATATATATATATATTACGTATCAATTTTTATAGTGTTTTGAGCTTATTTTGCAGACCTTGCGGTAAAGTGTATTAGGAGACGTAAGACGACGCACCTCGGGTCTCATAAAGAAACTGTGAGGATACTTAACATTTCCATGTCATAGCCGCTTTGCTTTTGATTAATTCATCTGTTGCGGGATCATTATTCGATCCCGGTGGAGTTATACGCCATTACTTTAGAGCCGAATAAACACTCTGCTTTAATTTTGAGTCATGCACTTTTTTTTTAACCAAATGTCACATGAATACGGAAATCTAATGATGCATTTTTAAGCTTTGAGTGTTTCTCGACCCTTCAGGATTTATAACCAAATATCAGTGCAGGATTAACAATGTTGTTGACGCTTTTTTAGAATCGTAACTAACTGTTATTGTTCTCGTTGGCATTCTAAACAAAGCGCCAAACGTTTTCTAAAAATGCGAAACTCAAACACCAATAAAAGTGTGGCAATATATTTTAAGTATTTCTGCGGAATAATTAAAATTATACGCATGCTACTCTTATAATGTATGCAGATATAACCGCTTTTTAAAGTTGTAAAACTGCTCAATAATTTTCTGTGCTTTAAGGCACAGCCTAATATGTATGAGAACTTTTTTATGCTACAGATGACATTGATTATAAATGGGACATAAGTGTTTTACTAGAATAACATTTCTAGAATTTAGAAGAGAATTGGCTTATATTGAATTCAGTTTGTTTAAGTAATGTGCTACATTAGTACTAAGTTGTCCTTGGGGCATTCGGCGCCCTTAAACTTCAAAGGTCTAACATCTTTGTATTTGACCATTTCGCGAGAAAAGACAAACAGTCCCATCATGGTTCCGAAAGGTTTCATTAGAGCTGATTTATTGCAATTTAAGCTTTAATCCCAGGTGGGGTCCCGGGGGACCTACTCCTGTTGTCAAACACAACCAGAGGCGTTTTTTACTTTAGGTTACCCACCGATTGTGCCTTTTTCTCTGCTTTCTTCAAATGTCAACATTTGTTCTCAATAAAAAGTGTTATTGTTTCTGTAAAACAGCTCACCCGCTGCCTTTGAAAACATGAAAAGAACTTCACCCACCTTTTTTTGATTGGAAGCAGAGGCCGGTGAAACTCAAGACCTGCTTATGACAAACAAAAGCTGATCGCTAAAGGTGTGGATCACGGAATTCATGGAGGGTGAATATGTCATTATAGCTAGATTGCTGCCGCATGCAGTGTGGCTCTGGACAAGTACACTAATACTGCTTTTCTCACGCGATATGCCTACCGACCGCAAGTGGTCAATGCTACGTTTAGCACGGCCATCTCGGAAATAGCACGTTAGTCTTATTATTGAATTCGATTTTTTGATCATATTCACGAGCTGGATTTTATGTCAATAAATGATCAATTTAATGAGAATATGTTAAACCAATGCAAGAATCGTACAAGTAAAGTAATCATTCTTAATTTACTCAACATTTTAAACCCGCTATAAACTTAGCGTATAGGACATGCTGATGTTCTATAGGTAACCTTAGAAAAGTTTTAATATACCAATATAACAGAGATTCACAATAAACAATAAAACAGTAACTTTTGTTGGTTCAGGTATCGCGTGGTTGAGTGTTTATGCGTTCTCCTTCTTCTTCTTCTTCTTCTTCTTCTTATTATTATTATTATTATTATTATTATTATTGTTATTATTATTATTACAAAATCGAAATTTCAAATACGTTTTCTTCAAAAAGGTGGTAATACGCTGTATTCGATCTTTCAACAAGCTAAATTGTGAAACGCCTGTGGTAACCTAATGCAGTTATTGAAAATCTAAATACTTCATTTTGAACTTGGGTGTAAGAGGATAAAGCATGTAAAATATGTTTTTAACAGCCCTAGCAACATTTTGTCAAGATGTTTTGTAAAATGTTTTCATATTTGATTATACCCTACAAAGATTTCAGTTCAAATAATAAATGTGTTGTGTGTATGGTTATATGTTTTCATAATGTTTGATTACATCAGAAAAACAATTAATGAATTAAGGGACACGTAATTGAGCTGTCAAGTGAATACTTAACACATTTGTAAACACATAGCATTTGGGTTTTTTTCCTTATAACATTTATTTTCTCTTATTTGGTTTTACGACTTAAGTTTGATCGTAAATAATGATTGTGCAAAAAAGGGAAAAATTACGAACAAATCGAGTACAGATGGGTTTAATAAAACACATCAAAGCAGCGAGGATTTTTCAAAGTAAACCCAA
The DNA here is from genome assembly GCA_019775915.2 of Cyphomyrus plagiostoma. Lineage (NCBI taxonomy): Eukaryota > Metazoa > Chordata > Actinopteri > Osteoglossiformes > Mormyridae > Cyphomyrus > Cyphomyrus plagiostoma. The sequence goes on along the minus strand of JABFEA020000138.1, from coordinate 4,333,536 downwards.
GGTAGAGCCCCTCATAAATGTGACAGAAGATATATTCAGTCTTCCTGATGATCAAGGAAAAGGAGCAGGCAAAACCGATTTCCACCTATGACGTGTGTTAAAACCAGAATCCAAATAGGGTCATTAAGATTTTTCAGGGTAGTTAGGGGTCACGTTTAGCAAATATTCATGTTTCGGTGTTTTCGTTTTTAGTTCCCATATCTGGCGTCTTACCGAAAAGAAGTGAGATACAGATGAAATTGCACAAACGAGTTGAAAAGACCGGGGGAGAAGTATGAACAGAAACAGGACAAATTCGTACTTTGCGTGCAGACATGCTCAGAAATTTTAACAAGAGAGTATAGTTCAAGCTGTGCATTCCCGTTCAAATGAAACCTGCCTGTGTGTACGTACGTATGCCTTATACTGACATATTGTGCAGCGACACTTTGCAAGAAGGGCAAACCAGCGATGCATGTACTTTGAGGGAAACATGTATATGACCAGGTGAAACCTATACGGGTAATGGCGACCAAAGCTAGTGGAATTTGCAGATGTCATTTACTATGTTATTGATTATCCAAATAATATGGAAAGGTTTTTAAGATTAATTTGCATCATGATGCTTAAACCAGCACTGTGTACAAAAGATAATTATAACTGCACAAATATGAATAATATTGCATGTGCTATTTCAAAGTTTACATATTACAGAAACATCTCACCATACCTTCATGCCATCATGGGCATTTATTGTAATATAATCATTTGACAAGGTATTTGAGATTTGGTTGATCATGGAAGCTTCTTACGTTGATGGTATAATGTTCTGAGAGAGGACAGTGTAGACCTGCCCATTATGGCTGTAAACTGTTCCATACCATTAGACTTGACTGAAGTCAGACCAACTTTCTGTTTGTTCTCTTCCTAAGATCTAAGATCTTAGGAAGATCTTTTTTTCATTGCATGTTACATTTCTGTCATGTTTTGCAGGCGAACATGATATCCCCAAAAGAACGCAGAGAGAGAGAGAGAGAGAGAGAGAGCGAGAGAGAGCGAGAGAGACAGAAAGAACTCCTGACAGCACCCATTAGTTAAGAAACACAATGAGTAAACTACATGCACAGGAGAATCGGGATTAATTAAGCTTCTCTTTAGCGACCCTGAATGGAATGTTAATGTAGCTTTGCTTCAGCGAAGTGAGTGTGCATCCGGGAAAATAAGGCCTGAATTTTAAAGGGCATGTTCTGATGATAGCATCTCTCACTTGCTATACCTCTTCCTGAAGTCTGTTACAAAGTCATCAGCTCAAATTTCTTTAGCGATTCTTTGCTGGCTTTCTTTAGTCAAAGTCTGTATCTACCTTCCCTTGAGTAGCTGCCTGTAGTCTCCTGAAGTCAATACTCTCTGAGGGGATAAGTGGCGCATTACCCCGTTATCGCTGCCTCCGAGAGTCTGCTGGTGCCTGCTTCTGGGACAAAATATAGCACAAATTCGACGCTAAGATTAGAATCCTCAACCCAAATCCAAGGGGGATCCTTGACCCTTTGAAGTTTTGAATGGTTTGCTTACATAGAAGTTTACACGATTAAATCGGGTTGTCGTGGAACTCGACAAGGCGAGTTTAATCACCATGCTCTGCCCAGTATGACGAACTACAAATCCCAAGATCTCTTTAACCTCAACTGCAAGGTCTCATTAACACAATGAGCCATTCTGATAATGTTTCCTTATTTATCTGAAATACGACAAGCTGTTGTACCTTCAAGTTATTTAGCAGATGCTTTTGTCCAAAGTGAAACACATTTTTTTTTGTGTGGAGAAAACAGGCTCAAACAGCCCCTGAACCAATTAGGGGCTAAGGGCCTCGCTTAGGGGCCAAATGGTGACATCACTCTGCCAGCACTGGGATTCAAACCGGCGACCTTCCAGTCACAGTTGCAGCATCCTAATGCACTGAGCTTTTGTTTATAGTCCCCCAATATCAGAATTTCTTATTTTACACGACAGGTTTCAGAGGGATTCCCACCCAGCTCAGCGGTAAATGCAGTGTTACTAAGTGCAGGCCGATGGTCCCCACTAACAGGGGGGGACCAACAGACTAAACCATGACACCTAGCGCTGTGAAATATACATCTGAAGTGCTGAAGCACACCTGCTGTCTTTTGTTGGTGGGAGGGGGGCTTTCAGGCACCGGCAAGTTTCCGGTAGTCGGCGGGGGCAGAGAAACACCCCACCTGCGTCCTTAAATTTTCTTCCGTGATCTCCAATGTGTAAAGGAAGTGAGCAGGTTATGTGAGCAGATATGAGGAGATCTGGGGGGAAGAAAACTTTTACAGGGCCTGTCTGAGAACAAAAGATCAGGAACAAGTATATTCTCAGTGGAATATCACCAGTCAGAGGTCACATGAGCTAAAGAAAATACACCAGACTCTAGTTGTTAGCCTTAGTAACACGTTTCACTGGCTTATGCTCTTTGATTATAGTTTCAGAGTTTCAAAGTTTTGTTCGTAACTTACACAGTTATACTAAGTACAGTGTGCAGTGAAATGCATGGATGCCGAGCTCCAGACTATGGAAAAAAGTCTGAGAGCCGAGACAGAGACAAGACATGTTGTATTACAGACATTAGGTATTAAATATAATCATAAATATCTATGGTGGGCATGCAATGAAAGGCTGCTTTTGATTAGATGATTTAATCCTTGGGTCATCCGCTCTAAACATTTTATGAGAAATAACAGTGACCACCCCTCAAAAATTCATAGTTTTTGGCCCTTTATCCATCTTCCTTTCCGATCACTGATCCTGATCCAGGTTGGGGGGGGAGGGGGGGTGGAGTCCATCCCAGGCAGTGTAGAACACAAGGCAGGGGTGCAGCTCAAGATTGGATGCCAGTCCATCACACGACACATACACACGCACACACACACACACGACACATACACACACACACAAACACACGACACATACACACACACACACACACGCACACACACATGACCCATACGCACACATACACACGCACACACACACGACACACACACACGACACATACACACGCACACACACATGACACACACACACACACAACACATACACACACACGACACATACACACGCACACACACATGACACACACACACAACACATACACACACGACACAAACACACGCACACACACATGACACAAACACACAACACAAA
>JABFEA020000138.1:4312417-4329543 GCA_019775915.2 Cyphomyrus plagiostoma | reverse complement strand
CTCCTTTCCTCTTCTCCCTCCTTTCCCCGCGTTCCGCGGGCGGGTGGTGTTCGCGTTCGTGCGGGGGGGGGCGGGGGGGGGGGGGGGGGGGGGGGGGGCGCCCCCCTAAGTTGACGCCCCCCTCAGACGATGGTTGCCCGCCCCTATGAGCAGGCACACTCCCCCCTTTCTTACAGGCCACATCCCTAGACGAGTCCCATAATACAGCTCCCATTTGTCTACATTGCATCTTGGCCCTTTGCTTTTGGAAAAGGTCTCGCTGTTCACCAGGCACATTTGCTAATTAATACTGACATTCTTAAACCAGGCTCCGGCCTGCAGTTCAGCTGTTTATTTTTCAGTTGCGTTAACAGAATTGTGAGCAGCTCAGCAGCCCCTCCTAAGGCATAAGCCAGTCACTGCGCCGTGTTGTCGGGTTCCCACAGCAAGTTTACTCTGCTTCAACTTACCGCTTTCGGGTGGAGTTTGGAAATACAGCCGTGGAAAAAATGAAGAGACTGAAGGGCGAATTTTGTTTAGCTCATTTCTCAGTTTACGGGTCTGCGTCTGTGAGTAATACATATTTTTCTGCAAACTGCAGCTTGGTTCTTCCCTGCTTCTCATTGATAAAGGGCTTCTTCCCTGCTTTATGGAACCTCAGTCCTGCTTCTAGGAGCCTGATACAAATCCTAGCAGTGCACTTCACACTTGCACTTAATGTTTCCCATTCCTTTTGAAGGTCACTTGATGTCATCCTTCGATTCATGAGAAACTGTCTTAGAAATTTTGAACCTGCAAGCTGCCTGCTGCTCAGTGTAGCCTCTGCCAGCAGAACCACAATTAAAACATTTAAAAATGCAGATTTGTTTAAAAGTATAGAGTGGTCTCTTCATCTTTTCCATGGCTGTTAGCAGATTAACAGAAAAACAACTTATATATCACTACTATTGTGTATCATTATAATAGTGCAAAAACTATTTCACCCACTGTAAATTCTCTGCATTATTATTATTATTATTATTATCATTACTTTTTAATGAAACACCAACAGCCAAAAACATAGAGAAATTCTACATGGAAATGATATGGAAGACAGTGGACTGTGAGATTTGCTCAATAGAGTCAATAATGTGTCGCCCTAAAGACAAACTTTCCTTCAGCATTTTTCAGTACAACTTCTGCTTGCCTTTGCTGTGTGTTGACAAAAGTACTACCAGCTAATTGTACATGGCTTACTCTATGTTTGAAATATCTTGCTGTAGTACTTCTAAAGGAGTTAACTTGTGTATTGCAAATGGTAGCCTATTATAACACAGGAAAGTTAGAGACATCTGGCTGGGTACTTTGTGGAGCACCTAAACAGGATCCAGAAGAAAAGAAACATCTAAAATAAGATGTAAATAAAAGAAGACTTGTCTCTGAGCCACCACTCAACTTTTGATCTATACTTGTAAATTGGAAACATATGACTTTTGGGGTGCACGAGATGGTACTCTACAGATCCAGAAAAATGATTATGGGCAAACTGATTCCTCTCACAGTCCAAATGCCAAACTTGGCCTCAACTTTCAGGTAAAACTATTACAGTAATAACTTGACATGCCAGTTATTGAGTACCCCACAATTTTACCTGCTTTTATCAGTCTTTAATGGAGTGTTTTTTTTTTTTTTAATTTAGCAGACGTTTTTGTCAACGCATAAGTGTGGCAAATGACACATTATGAACAAACAGCCAACGAGGAGTGAACTAGGCGTGAGTGCAGCTAGGCTGAGCCTCCAGTGAAGGCCCAGGTACGAGTGTGAGCAGCACTGGACTAAGAGAAACATGACGGCTTTCAAGCAAAGCAAGAACCTAGTAAGAGAAATATACAAATCAGCAGAAAGGGCAACACTAACAGCAGCCATGGAGTGGTGTAGGCTAGTAGAGGTATATAGACTTTTGCACCTTGCTACATATATGATCATTGCATCTTACTCAAGATAGTAATTGTGGCACTATTATTTTAATGATTTCTTTTTTATTCCATTGTAACTGTCTGTTTCAGTACTATTACTATGCGCTGCTCTGAGTACAATGAAAATAAAGTTGGCTTCGACCTTGACTTGAAACAAAGAAAGCAGAATAAAAGCATTACTTCACTCTGCAAATAAACCGAACCTGGCAGAGCTATCAGTCAGACTGCTGGCATCTTCCAGGGTCCCTGTCTGGGCCTCCTGAATCATACAGAGGTTTCCGCCCCATTTGCGGTGCTTCTGACACAAAATAAGCATAGCTGGAGACAAGCAAACAAACAAAGCAAAAGCTATACATCAGCAGTCTTAGAGATTAAGCTAAAGGTCATTCTCCAGTACAACCGATCAAGTAGCAAGAGGCAACTTATTGTCTGCTGTTATTTCTGTATCATATGTAATATATGGGCCTATAATATTTGATATTATAACATTTATAATATTTCAGTTAGAAGTTTAAATAAAATAACTATGTTCTAAGAGGAACATTAAACCTAATAACTATACCGGGAGTGTAAATCAAGTTTATTACACAATATTTCCATATAATGTACTCTTTATATACTATAAAGTCAGATAGACTTTTACAAAAATGGGTTACTTTCCAACAGACTACATGTTATTAAGATTCAGTTCAGTTAGGTAAATATACTTACAATGTTAATATGATGAATGTTTGTCCCCCAATAATAAACCTCCACCCATCCATCGATCCATCCATCCATTCCGATGCAGGGTTTCAGGGGTCCGGAACCTATCCTGGCAGCAACAAGCATAAGCAGGGAATAAGACAGGATGGGGTGCCAGCTTGTGATGATGACTGATCCCTCAGAATGTATTTTATTGTGAATAATAAAGGAGCTCCGATCTTTGTTTTCTCTTGACAGTGTTAATTGCAGCACAATAAAATTAATTGCAGGAAAATGTTACTATGACTGACTCATTTAGACTGATCCTGGGTCTGTCTTAAAAGCGTCAGAGAAGTTTCTGTACCTGACAGATTCATGTAGGGAGTATCAGGGCAGCTTACTGGGTACCAGTGGACCTGGTGGGTCAGATCCCTTTTCTCCGTGTGTAGAGTTTGCAGATTGAAATGAAACTTTTATTTGCCATTTGTGAAGGAGAAGTAGAGGAATGTGTTAGTTTTTGCATATATCACCCTGCCCTCGCTGAAGACTTGCACACATGTACAGGTAAGAGTGAAGCTTCATGTCCGAACAGAGTGTCCGCCATCCTGAAGCACAGCGAATGCTAGTGTCGGCCCAGTGTCGTCCTGGCACCCCATCCAGGGGTTGCCCTGTCTTGGGAAGTGCGCATGACACTCTTACCTTAAGCGCGTTTGCGGAACGCATGCTGGAGCTGTAGAAGCGAAGGCCACTGAGATGACAGTCAACAAGCTCTTTATTGCCTGTAAATGCTATTAATCAATTTGAACCAATAAGACATTTTCGCTTGAGTAAGGGTCACTGCAGTCACACTTTCAGGGGCCTTTGTTGCACCAGTACAATAGTGATCATTCCTTTGTGTAGCTCCTCCCAGCCCTTAAACACATGTCATCTCCACTTTTGGGTATTGAGCTGTAATATAGCATTACACACCGATATCAAAGAAATCAAAAATCAAGTTAAAAAGTAAAACAAATAAATAAATGAATGAGTAGGATTTCAGTGAGAAATATTCCAATGTATACAGAAGAATTGTCCTACTTCAGAAGCGTGTCAGACGTGCCACGCTGTAACTCATATCGCAGGTCATTCGCTGCTGCTGAAGGTCACAGTGCTTTTTGTACAACAGACGCCACTCAAATTAAAGGTGCATTTCAAAAACATTGTGTAGCGTAAGGACGGGATACGGTATATAAAAGCAGTTATTAATGTGTGGTGCTGTTTTCCCCCTTATCCAGGTATTGGACACACCTAATAAAGAGACCGTAACTTCAGCGGCACCTTCTGTGATAGGGGGAGTCCCATCTCGGTGCCCAGCATCAACACTGTAAATGTGCTTGGAAGCCACACTCAGAAACGCCAAGCCTGACCAATCGAGCGATCATGCATCTTGGATGGGATGGCAGACGTATGTAATGTATGTAATGTGACACAGGGAAGAAGCAATGAAGAGGGTCGTTGGTGGGGTTTTGGGGGGGGGGGGTGTAACCACATGTACCCCCCCCCAACACTGGAAGTGTTTGCCACCACTCAAACCACGCATTTGCATCAGGCCCCCAGGTTTTGGGAGCCTCCTGTTGGCGACAAACAGTCACTACACTAAGAGGGGCAGAAGTGACTTTTTGAGTGGGGCCATTGAAATAATAAACCCTCCCTGAATACAATGAGGGAATGTGTGGTCTGGTATGGAACAAAAGTGTCTTTATCGTTAGCAAAATGACTGGAGGTGAAAGAGAAGCACTTAACCCTGTCAATGCCCCACCCCCTGTCTTACAGTTAAGTTACAGTTAAGACTATAAATAGATTTAACATATAACTATGCAAAACCTGGACTTTTTCTTCCAAGGTAAAGCAACATTAAACCTCCTGGGTGCAAAGCTAATACCTTTTGCCAACAATCTCTACCAAATTCATGTCAGTGTAACTTATTAGTGTAAGAATTAATAGAATAGAAATTCCATTTCAGGTACAGACAACTATATACATGTTGCTGTAGGCCATGATACTGCTTTCAGTCCCTATCTATACTGTTACCATTCTGTTTATTCTAAATGTTAATACTGTTATTTGCCTTGTGCACATATAAGTAAACACACTTCAAATTGTGCCCTAAACGGGGCTGGGAAACTACTTTTTGGAGCCAAACACAATTTCTTGGATGATCTTTCCTTGGTATCTCAACCGGGAATATTAGCTTCATTTCACTTAATGGCCGGACCCCAATGGCAGAGACCGTGATTCATTAACGGCGCTCAAGAAATGGAGGCCAGCTGTTTCCCGTCCCTTGGCCGAGGACGAGGTGGCGAAAGGCGGGAAACTTAATCCTCAGCGATGCTTAGCATGCTCAGCACAATTCAGCCAAGTAATTACACTCCTCACTTCTTGAGGGCCGTTGATCTGATGGCAGGAGAAAGTAGCTTTGCTGCTTGTCTTCACAGGAACGACCAAATTATATTCCTTAATGGCTACTTTTCAACATGCATTGCCATTTTTATTTAAAATGTTAATAAAAAGAAAACAAGAGGAATGTGATATTTATCTTCAGATAATACTGATGCATGTTGACGCTTTGGATTAATTAATTGTACTTCAAAAGAACGCTACTGGGTGTGGGTGACTAAATTATTAATTGCTCTTTCTTTTTTGCCAGGCATATACATTGTTTCGTGTTTGTTTTCTGCATAAATTTGATGTTATACTGAATCAGAGTAGGTAACAAAGGAGGAGATGTTTGAAAAGGGATTAAAGTCGCAAGTGTATTCACGTCTGTTTGTTGTATTCATGTGATAAAATATTGACTCAGTGGTTTAACTAGAATTATCAGTTGTGGTCAAAAACAGGATTTTAGGCTTAGGCTTCTGCTTTACAAATTATTACAGATGTTTTTTTTAAACCCTGCCGTTGTAAAAAAACACAAGAATAAGAAAACATGATTAGTTATATTATTTGCATAAGTTGCAGGTACTAAGTATCAAGTTCATTCATGTTTGTATTCTCAGGTTGGTTTTCCATCCATAATCTTTATCTACAAGTACTTTAGACAATTGAAATACTGAATTATAATGTATACAGAGACAGAAAGAACAGAATTTAGACTGTCGATGCCTTTGTAAATAAATGAAATAATGTATTTTAAGAATTAACGACTTGTGAGTTTTATTTTTCATAGTGCCTATTAACAGCGATAAATATATTGTGTTTATTCATGCTAATAATATTTTATTGACAACAGGAGAACTTAACTGATGCCTTCCTCTGTGTCTGACATCACAACACAACTAGCTGAGAGAAAGGGCTTTTCCCTAGAATGATTGATACTGGTGAGGTTTTTCGTGTTTTGTGTGTCAATGCACACACATGTTTTTAATCAAAATGGTTAACCAATGAGATCACGTGGCAATGTCATGCATTGACTCCTGCTAAATAATACTGATTCTTTGGTAAATGAAAAGAAATACACCTGATACATATGTAACATTTAGCCTGTATCTCAGAGTTTGCTATTAAATGCATGACAGAAAAGCATTGCTCAAGTCTAGATAATATTCTCACCAAAAAACTAAATTCTTGTCTTTTACTGCCCCCTCTGTACTACAGGTGAAAGTGAAATTATTTGTTATAATCTTAAACAATTTTAAAGTGCATTAAAAAGTATTGTCAGTTGTGTGTAATATTTTACTATTAACACATGATGTTAGCACCCAAAACAATGCATTAAATTAAAGTCGATCAATGATAATTAAAGTGATCTGTAAATTTCTAATATTATGATATTATTTATATGATTTAGTCTATTAAAAACATTTGAAGACTTTAAGTAAGAAAATTTACTGGGAATTCAATTTTCATGGGAAATGATGAAGAATTCATTAGCCAAATGTATGCCAAAAAGTACCAGTGTTAATAAGCATAATCTTTTTTTCTATACAATCAGTGCTGTTTATATATTCTTTAATGACTCATCATATGAATAAACATTAATATGACAACCAAAGGTGTCATAAGTGAGTATGTTTGCTTGTATGGAAATTAGCCTTGGCAGCATGTAACAATTTATCCATGTGCTGTACGTTCCAGGCACTTATCCTGGTCAGGGTTGCGTGGCTATGGACACATGGAGAGGATGCCAGTCTCTTACAGGGCACACCCTCACACACATACATGCAGCTCATACTCTCCGTTCATTTCTATGGACATAACCCTAATCCGACACGATGACCTTAACCCCTAGTCAGCCCTAACCTTAACCATAAGTGACCTAATAAAATACTAGACTTGACATTTTTGGTTTTGAATGCAGTTTTGGTTTTTGATTTTTATACAAAAAGGCTTTGAGTTGGCCCTGCACCCTGGGTTATTCTCCTCCTTGATTGTGCCCTTAGCCTCTGGCATAGGCTCTGGATGCCAGTGACCCTCTATAAGACAAGCAGGAATAGAAAATGGATGGATGGATGGATCGATGTCTCTTAGGGCACTTAACAAGATTTGATGCTGGCAACAATGGGCCAGCTCTTATGAGTATCTGAGTACTTTGACTTGCGAGTACTTTTTGGGATTTCGAATACACAAATGTGAACAGCAGCTTCTTGAAACCAGAAACACAACGTGATGCACAGTCATCTACCACTAGTATGACATCAATGCATGAGAACTATGCACCCTTGTCTGGCTTAGATAAATGATAGAAAACATATTGAAAAACCCAGAAATGTTCCTATATGGCACTCTAGACCTTGAGAAGAATGTTTGTAGAACATGTGTGTAGCCTACACTTGGACTGGGCATGCATGCTAGTAATGTCTATTCATTATTTTATTATTTATTTAAACTGAAAATTTTGGAAGTTACAGTCTATACTATGCAAGCTTTCATATCAATGTCACCTACCATCAATTTCCATATTATTATTTGGATTGTTGTTTGCCTTTTTAATCCCGATCTTATTGCATCATACGGTTTATTGAACGCCAGCGGTTAAAGAGGGTTGCCAGGAAATATTACCTGCATTCTAATATTTGTAGCTGTGCTACTCTTGGCCTCGGTCCCGTACACCTGTTGGGACACGCCAGTCAGGCCCAGTCTACACTCAGCAAAGCCCCAGATAATCAATTCTTCCTTCCCTGTTCCTTAAAACACCTTTAACACCAGATGTGCTCAATTATCACCATAAAGAGCTCAACATATAAGGCCGTTTCCCAAAAGCCAGATAGTACCAGTAAAGGAGGTGAACAGATTGTTTAACAAAGTGTCCTGTTACTGTTAGCAGTGAGTGAAAATAAAACACTGCCGTTTTACTCACTATCGGTGCCTCATATAATGCATAATACCTCCCGGGGACAAGAAGAAATATGTGTGGGAAAACTTTAATTAAAAGCTTGTCAGTACAATTTTATCTGAGTGACATCACCTGACTGCAATCTCTTTACCCGCCTTTGTTGTTGGGGAGGCAGCAGGTAGTGCTCTTGTTTTGCCGAAAGCGAACAATTCAGACGTAGCTGGTGCAGTGGAGTGAGGTAATGTGCCAAAGTTCAATCAGGTTTATTTTCTGCTCTCGGTGTTTGTAATGTTCTAATTAGCAAGCAAGGTCAAATAATGCAGGTGTCTTACTCAGTATTAGAAATGTATTATGAGTTGAGATATTAATTTAGGCGTGATTTTTTACTTCAACTCAACTCCTCCAGCTATATAGCCACCCTAACATTCCAAAGTCAGTTTTGTCAAGCAGACAGTTACAGTGTTATAATGCAGTGCTGGCAAAATGTCTAAGCCGATGTTTTTTTAAAAAAATTTTCTCGTGCATTTTGACAAGGAATGGAATTCGGTATGACTCTCCTTTCAGCAAAATAAATAAAGAAGAATATAATTAATTAGCATGCCTTCCAAAAGCCGCCTGACAACATTGACATATGTAAGTCATAAAGCATCATTGTCCTCTGCCTTGTTATTGTGGTGGTGAATTGCAGCAAAACTATGACAATTAAGTGCAGGATTTACTGTCCTTTGTGATGAGTCTGAGAAACAATAAATATGAAGTATGTAGCATCTGAGTCTCATTCGGAAACAATGCCCATTTCTTAAAATAAAGCCCGCCCCCCACCCCCCATTTTCAACAAGAGACAATCTGAACTGAAGCGGGTGGTTGATGACACTACTACTACTACTACTACTACTACTACTACTACTACTACTACTAATAGTAGTAGTAGTATTAGCATTAGTATTGTTGTTGTTGTTGTTTTAAGTACCATGTGACATTAGGTGTATGAGATTTAACATGTGCTGCCCCAGAAGGATGTCTTCAGAATTCTCAAAGCACACCGGCTTGTCACTAATTGTTCAGTGGATCATTTTACTGTAACAAAGAAATATGTCACCGTATTTTTTCCTCATTCTTCAGAATTTCAGCGTCATTACTCTTGAATGCCCCATTAACTGCAGGTTGGTCACATATCCTCAGACAAGTCTTTACAAAGAAGAAAATAAGCCTTCCTTATTTTACGGTGGATTTTGTGCCATAAATTCATATTGTACTGTGGCGTAGACTCATATTTCACTGATGTGTTAACACGTATACGATTACAGATGTTACATTCATTTTTTTTTTGTTTAATTGTTTTGTTTTTTTTAAACAGATTTTTAATAACGACGTGTCATATCCTGAGCAGAGTAGCCTTTCAGTACAGAAGCATTCTTAATAAACTAACAAATAAATAAATACGTCAGGAGAACCCAGTAAGAAACAATACCGATCCAGTGGTGTAATGCCTGGCATATCTGGGCTCTGAAGCACTTAAGTGCTGCACAGATGCAGGACTCGAAATAGCCGTTAAATCCTCTCCTTTAAGTCGCATCTCCATGGCAGAGCCCTCCAACCTCCACCCAGGCTGGGAATTACTTTGCAGCGTCCGCAGGCGCTCGGTGGTAACACAGAGTTTTAAGTAGCCAAAGTATGTCTGGGGGGGCATTAGGTATCTTGCTGTCACTAACTGGCCCTTGTCCTTGTAAACCAGGCTTCCTTCACACGGGGCCAGCCTGGGCTTTGATGTCTGAGACTGACACATACTTCAGATGCATGCGCTCTCAGTGCCTCTTAGGATGAAGATTAGTATGCTAAGCTAAGAAGAATGCTAAGCATGAGGCTAAATCACATCTATGTGATACATCTATGTGCCTATGTTGCAATACACACATTGTATGAGTAGTAATAGCCGAAAATGCTAAAAGAAGGTTAAATATATCATTATAAGAACCCATACGTGGTACAGCTATCTATGCGGCCACTGACAGACATTGTATGAGAAGTGACAGGCAAGAATTTACCTGGGAATAAGATATAATTTAGCAAACTGAACTTAACTTGACTTCTAGCAAAAGTTTGCAAGCTGTGAGAGTGATCCTGCTGTTGTACCCTAGAGCTGGGTTTTTCAACTGAGGGAGCTAATTGAGGACCTGGTTTATCATTTTTAGCTCGAAGCAGGGAGGGATGCCCCCTAGAATATTTGTCATAATTACTCTATTATTCTGACATTTCATCAGTTTACGGTACGTTTCTTCCCTGGGGAGTGGGGGACTGTTATGGGCCACAGGTAGAAAACCTCCTGCTCTAGATCGAACGTGAATTTCTCACACACTGGGGTAAGAATCGTGTAAAATCTCTAAATATTACAGAGCAAAAAAGTGAAATTTACTCTGATAATGTTTACGTTCGTGGCTCACACACCGTGAATGTTCAGCCATGCATCAAGACACTCATCTGACATTAAAAGAATGGAATATTTTGCAACCTCAAATTGGCTTAACCAACCAGGAAGACAACATGCTACAGACTCTGCAGCGTAGTCAGCAGGAAAAGTGCTGATGAGGGGAGGGGCTTCCTGTGGTGCTTCGCTCACATGCCAAATCACAATGAGACGCGATCGGACGGAGCAGCTCCTCTTTGTTCCCTTACGCTTGTTTTATCTTTGTTTATTTATCTGTTTTTTTTTCTTTGTTGAGCTTTTTTTAATGTAATGATTGCGACGTGGTGATAAAAAAATAAAACAAAGCAATGATACTCATCAAAAGCAATGGTGCAACATGATAGTCATTTATATATTATTTGATTTTATTTTTTTGTCCCAACAATAAATCCTTCAGATTTGATTACTAAATGAAGTTTCGTTATGCATTATGGAAACACCTGGGTGGTAATTTACAGTCACCTTGGTTGCAGTGGCTATGCCTGAATGTCTGGTTCTGGAGGTGATATCCTGTTTATGTTTTATGACCTCAAGGAAATATTTTTACATTTTTTTTTATATTTTCATACACAAATTGCATGAAATACACTCAACATAAGCATATTGAATCTGTTCAACAAAAGGTGCTACAATTTGCATGCTAAATAACATAAATTTCAGGGGGTTGTAACTGACGGTTGCAATTCTTTTAATATCATTGACTGTCTCAGTAATATTGCAGCACAATCTATCTAGCAAAGTGAAGTGGAATGTATGCAGACAGATAGCACATAAAAAAAGACGAATTTACAAGCTCTCAGAACATTTTGTTTGGTGTGAAGGTGTAGAAAAGCTTTGACAGGCATGTAGGGTGTGGTATGACCCCTTAGGCTGTATTGCAATGTTACACCATCTATAATGAAAAAATTCAGAACCGTCCTAGAACTCTTCTTCCTGGTGCTTTAACCTCTTTGTAACTTCTGCTCACAACTCAGATCCTTTCCATTATCCATCACCGCATAGCAAGATTTAGGTTCAAGAGCGTCACACGCAAATAAAAACGGTACTTAGTTAAACATACTCTTTAGAAAGCACTTCCTCTAAATCCATTGGCTGTTTTTCTCTGTTGGCATCAGCTGACAATCAAGGTCTGCTTTGCGATATTCTCAGAATAGCTATACTCTCATTACAAAGTAGGAAGCCAGTCTCTGAGTGTATCCAAGAACAGGTTGATTAAACCGTGGTAACTTGCATGGCAAATGAGAGCAGCACCTGGTGCGTACCACTGAAACGTGCCTTTGGGGGAATTCAGACAAGTTTATGCGTTATCTTGAAGAAAGAGAAAGGTCTTTGTGAGACACGATGACTTTCATCCAGAGTTATTAAGAGCATTCTTGACCACAATTCATTTTGACAAATCACTGCTGAGGGTATTAGGATAGTTTGATTGTGTCTAACACAGCTTCATACTTTTCACATGATAACCTCCCACCTTCAAGCCTCCGTAGGATATTTGATGGAAAGATAAGACCAGATGGCAAGGATACATTTCACAGGAAATTTTGAGAAAATTCTTCAGGCTATAACTGAAACATAAAAAGGATATGGGAGGAGTTGTTCTCACTTGTGTCTTGTAAAACTGTCATTCATAATAAAAGCACAAATAAACCTAATTCTAAGTGGTATCTGATTGTTTCGCATTGCCAGATACACTATCCTCAATAGAATTCTACAAAACAGCCATTCAGATTTCCGGTAAAGTATCAGGGCATAAGATACATCCAAATGTATCCTGTTGCATTGCAATGGAAGTTAGTGGATTCCATATTAAGGAGGGACTCTGTGAAATTCATACTACTTTGTACAAGCCAATGTAAGTCAAGTAGCAGTGACCCCTCCGGCCCCTCTATGCTTCTAGGTCGACAGGGTTATGTCCTCAAACCCCCACTGGGAAGCAGGTGCATTAAGCAAAAGTTAGGTGTGGAAGCTGAAGTCCCGGGTTATTTATTTTTTCTTTTTGCGTCGGTGTCAGGGAATGTGTTTAGTTGTATAGGGCATTCATACTGCTCGTTAGCCTAATGATGGGCAGTTGTCATGCTCTTCTAGATGCCCTAGAACATTGTTTCCCAACCTGGTCCTCAGGTCCCCAGACAGTCCTACTGAGAGGTGGGAGGGAGAAAAAATATCGGCTGTCTGACAGGGAGCAAAAATATGGACTGTCTGGGGGTCCCCAAGGACTGGGTTGGGAAACACTGTTCTAGGGTGTTTTCAAAGGCTGGTTGGAGGTGGTGGTGGTGGGAGGGGAGTTAATATTTCATTGGTTTATGGTAGGGATTAATCAAGCGTACTGTGAGAAACTGTTGGTAAGCAGTACTACAGTGAAAACTCTTTACTTTGCAGTAGTCCAAATCCAGGCCTTGAACTCATCTCTTTCCCCTAGTACTTCCATAGCAGGCTTATTCCCATATCGCATTCCTGCTGACCTCTCAGCCATCCGACTGGGCTTCAGCCTGTTGTTATCTGTAAGAGTGACTTCCTTACAGATATACCCACAGTTTCTCTGTCAAAAGTCCCCTGCCTGCAAATAGCTTCTCAGTTGTACTGATTCATATTCTTTAGACTAGTTGTCCTCCAGACCCTGTGAGGGCGCCATCCCCACACCCCTGCCACAGGCAAGTTAAGTTGTATATGTTACTCAGCTTTATTTCTACGCAGTTTAGGGGTGCTCTGTGAAGTAAATTTAGTGGCTTCGCAATGTTGCTTGAGGCTTACTTCAGAGTTTTGCGTACTACAAATTGTAGTTTAGTTTTTAACAGGGTATAAATGGTGATTTACACTGCATGCCTAACCTGCTTGGAGTGTAGGCTTTCGGATTAAAATAGGCCCACCCTTTCACCAAAAATACATACATACAAACCGCCCTTTTACCAAATAATGTAGCTTATTTAAGACCCACCCTTTGATTAAATAGTTTGATTGGTGATACCACTTATTCTTTTCAATTTGATACAAAAGAAATGAAAACGCTGGCCGCTTTTTCAGGGGTGGATTAAATTTGCTGGGGGTGGGGTGCTAACGATAAAGTTTTTCAACTGGGGAGGGTATTAGCTACCTCCTGCTTATCAAAGGGTGCCTCGTAGTTTGCATCCTTAGTTTACAATGCCGACAACGCTCCTTCTGTGTGAACGCGCAAACACGAACCCAGAGTCAACTTATCAATTTGATAACCACCGTCCTAGTAATTCGTGTTACACCCCATTGGCCTACTCTTGACCAGCTGTTTTGAGATTTACTCCAATATGTTTTAATTATGCAATAATTCAATTTCAGTTCCATAAGTTACAGAACAAGAGTAAACCTATATGACAGACAATAAGAAAATATTTTCCAAAAAAAAGATATTTTGAAACCTTACAAAAGGCACAATCTTAAAATAATGGTGCCATATTATGATACCTTATGTACTAAGCTTATTCTAACTGATGTTAATGCAAATCTGTAAAGTATAATGAATTTGCATATTTGGAGGGAGAAAAATATGACTCAAAAAGACAGAAAAAAGTATGGATGCAGAGTCTGCATCTTCTCTCTGGGTTACATGTATCTCTAAAGATGTGCAATTAAGTTAACTGAAATCAAGAAATTGGGTCAGTGGCCTGTAATGGACTGATAACCTGTCCAGGGTGTAAGCCTTGTGCCTTATGCTGACTCTGACCAGTACAAACAGTTTGGATGGATGGATGGATGGATAGGTCTCTGTCCATCAAATCTGAAGTAGACCACCTGTACACACACACTGTCCACTGTCTCAAATCAGAGAAAATAATAGCAACCACATCTAACTAATCAAGGAGCTCCACAACTGCAGGGTGTCATTTGAATCAATGACCAATGCTTGATGCAGAAGGAAAAAAAAAACTAAGAAATACTTAAAGCTGCATTCTACTTAAACCACAGTACAGTTTTAACATTTAAATCAATATATAATAAAATATAATTAAAATAGCAGTAATGTAATAGAACTAATAGTACAAATAATGTGTGTGTGTGTGTGTGTGTGTGTGTGTGTGTGTAGAAATCGTATGTCTCTGTATTTTTTTGTCCACTGTATTTTTCCTTTGATATTTGATCAGCAGAGCACATTGTCCAGTGGTAATAACAATAATGCGATAAGCGTAGCCTTTTGCCGATGCGCCATTGTTACGGAGAGAGAATCCCTCCATGATAGAGTGTGTAGGTACAGGGCTCAGCTGGCCCCGCTGCCTTATTTGGAGGCTTCAAAAGCCCTGCCTCTTATCATGAGCCTTAGGGGACATTTGTCCCTGCGCACAGACACAGTAACCACAATGCTCTGCGTGTCAGGGGAATAGTTCCAAGCACCCCCCCCCCAGCTTTTTTTAAAAGAGGAGACCAGTGATTGATGTGTGAGGGGACCAATCTGCTCTTTGACCCTTCAAATGGGAGGTCCCCGAAGGGAAATAGCGGGGTCAATTGTTATGACACAGACAGTCAGATTATTTTGCAGTTGCTAAATAGTGTATACATGCACACACTATACACCATGCACTATATATAACTACAATAACTACAAAAATATAACATCAGTAACAACAATGATAATAACAATAATAATAACAATAACAACAATAATAATAACAATAATAATAACAACAACAATAATAATAATAATAATAATAATAATGATAATAATAATGTATTCACCACCAACCCTGCCCAGGATTATCAGTTTAAAGATGGATGGATTGTAAACAACATAGGTCATTATTTTTAGTGAACAGGTAATAAATATTGCATGCAATGAAAATGGGTTCAGCATATTTCCTCAGACGTGAATCGGAGTGGCCTGTGTTAACTGAGATTTTTCATTTGCATATATACCTGAATGTGTGATGTGGGGAAGCGTGGCCACCTAATGAGAATAAAGCTCTCTCTCCCTGATATCCTCACTATCACTTCCTCCAAGCACAGTCCAGAGATCACCTTACATTCTTTTATCGATCTATGTATTTGTGTTTTTGTTGTTTAATTTAAATATTGCTTGCGTTATATATTCTAACCTCATTTCAGAAGACAATTTCCCCAGGTTCAGTGCATTTAATACCACACATCCACAGCAGTCATAAATAAATGAATTATTCCAGTCACTAATGAACTATTCTAAAAGAATATCTGTAGAAATGCTAACATGCTAGTATGTAGCACACTGCGGTCCTCCACTGCTCTCCCATTAACTTTTTAACGGTCCTGCAAAATGGCGAAGGTATTTTATCCAATTTAATTAACAAGGGAGTGTATTTAGGGGGTGTATTCAGGGGGATTTCATGACTTTTGCAATGGAAAACTATATATATACTTTTCTTTAAAAGTAATAAAAAAACAGATATATAACAAATAAGATTATACATGGCTGCAATGCTACACTTCACTAGAATTAGATATTCAGTGCGCCACATTTGATAAAGATTGACATTTATATTTTGGCCAAAGTGCACGCCTTAGTAGAGTGGCGGGCAAGGTTAGTGCTGCAGCCCAAGCCCCCTACACATGTGATTGTTGGTGCTACCCCGGGGCTCTCTGGAGAAGCAAGCAAGCCGCTCTCACATCAGGCCCCAGCATCTGCTTCTCCCAGCCTGCCTCCAGCATGGCTCCAGGACCCTTCTGGATGAAGTACAAAATGTCATTTTTCTGTCATGGGCAGAAAAATTTGTACTGACAATGTTACAGCTCATAGAGGCTTTTTATTTTTTTTATCAGTCCTAAAAGACTCTTAGGACCTGCTAAAGTGGCAAGGTGATCTGTTCCTTTTCTGCCATATATTCCCATTTCTAATTCGTACGGATATCAATGGTGCAAGAGAGGGTCACACTGGAATTTCTTTCTTTTTCCTTGTTTCTCCCCCGTTATATTTCTTGGTATTTTTTTTTTGCTCAAGGTCCGCAGATGGACCAAGTCCTTTTCACTGGAGTAGATCAGCGTGCCACTGAGTTGATTAGTCAAGTGTCACGCTGATCTACTCCAGTGAAAAGGAGTTGCTACACGTCCTAGTTAGTTTACTTTGAGTTGCCTTTTGAACAGAGTAACATAATGTCCAATGCTATCAATGTCCAACACGTCAAGTGTAATAAGTGATAATTTGAAGTGTAAAGTATTTTGAAGTGTAATTATTGTATGACAAAACAGGCTAGGCATATTAAAATGCATTCTTTCTATTTCACTACTTGTGGTGCTGAATTAGTCATTTGGGAGCAGCTTTTCTGAAGGAAATTCTTTTACATGACTTACAGGATGTCATCGATGTCATAGTCTAAATTTAAAATCAGACACACATTCAGGACAGCTGATACATGAGTGACATCGTGTTCGTCTATGCCTTTGTAGTCATTTACAGTAAGAAAGCTGACAGTTATCTGAATGAGGCATCGGATGACATAATCGTTGGGTGGGTATTAGTCGCTTGAACTCTGCCCCCAACGCATTTAGTCATTTAGCGATCCCAGCGCACATAGCCATGGCGTAAACCTCCTGTCTGCTGGCTTTCAAAAGGCTTATTATTCAGTCTGCTGAGGAACCCGGCCCGCGGGGCGCGCCCCCCCGCCCCCCCGCGGGCGCGCCCCCCCCGCCCCCCCCCGGGGGGCAGCGGCGCCCCGCGCGGGCGCCGACTCCGCCCGCCCCGGGGGGGGGGGGTGCACGGCGGGGGCGGAGACTTAGCAAGCCACAGAGGGTGGTGTTGCAC